>JAOBRG010385215.1:0-10903 GCA_027574985.1 Umimayanthus nakama | reverse complement strand
CGAGTTTTCGGCCATTTTAAGGGGAGATTTTCCGTGATAAAATTTTCAGCTTCCATATTTGGACATATTGCAGTATACAGGATTTATACCGTGAGTAGAGGACCAATCAGATTACCGGAATTTCAATATCCAGTGCTTGCAGGTATTCAATAAACTTATTTATTTTTCAAACACGTAGCACGGAAGGAAATGAGTACCTTACATATAACATAAAGAGATTACCAACAAAGCTGGAAGAAAAGCAAATGTGAGATTTATAGCGGTCTTGATTGTCCGTCAAGATTCTAAAATACTCTAAAAGCAAATTAAAGTGGATGTAGAGAAACGTCCTTGCTTCCCGGAACACCATTTAGTATTTATGTCACAGAAAAGCTTTTTTAAAAATAATTGAAGATTGACTTGCCCAGCCAGGCTACTCGTGCGAAGAAGCACACCAAACCACGACAGCACCCGTTACCTCGAGAAGCCAATCGTGAAGTGTTCTTTTTTGTTTCAACTGAGATAAAAAGCAATGGCGATGTTTCTCAGAAAAAGCAGCGTTTGCCCGTCACTTTTGTGAAAACTGAGGCTTTGGGTATGTGCGGCATGTTATTGCATCAAGGACTTATGAACGCATGCTCCAACGGAAAAGCCCATTGAAACTTCAGGCGGACGAAAAAACCCGTTTCTTCAATGCCAATTATAGGACAGATTTAAATTGCTTCAGTGAAAAGTTTGTCAGGAGTAATCCTCGACTAACAAACAATTTTTCTTAGAAGCATATCTTACTTCATGTTCTAGGAATTTTTCCTTGGCTTTTATCGCAACCACGATCTCAACTCTGAACCAAATGAGACATTGTTTTCCGTCCCATTTAGCTTCAAAACGCAACAACTGGTTCAGTTATTGCGAAAGAATCTTTCAAACAGCATATGCCACAGTTTATTAACAATCAGGTACAAAGAGATCTAAAGGGCTGTCGATAGACCCACTCCGTGTCTGTTTACGAGCCACAATCTCACGGTTTGTATGATTGAACAATTTATCCTGATATGATTATCAGCTATTTCAACTTAGCTTACTCTTCTGGTCCAAAATCAGTAACTGTTTACTATAACTATGGCAAAATCTAGTTGAGTCTTCTTTGGTCGCAAGCAACAGCCTTGAATTAAGAAGTTATTGTACTTTTTGTACCTCAGCGTGGCTTGATCTATTATGTTATTTCTAAAGAAGAAAATGTACGTTTCTCGGACAAAGTTAGTCAGTACGTACGTGCTCTTTGTGTTCGTAGAGCCTAAACCCTCCATTAAGGCTACCGTTCATGTTGGAACGGGTCAAAAACATCGAAATTAAGGTTTTTGCAGAATATAAATATACGTTAAATGAACTTTTAGTAACAAAAATTGTTTTTCAATACGTTTAATAGTTTGCGAGATGTGACGAATAAGAGTTTTTACTTGTAAATTGTATATGGCGTGCGGGGTACTTTAGGAGTGAATTTCTCGAAACATGTTTTAGCTAAAAGTGCGACAATGCAAAGGTTCAATGCTCCCTCAATTTTTAACCTCATGCCGTCAAATTTGGCAAGCTTATAAAATAATGGCCGAAAATAAAAACCGTCCTGGCAAATTCTGAAATTCCGCTCCAATAATTTTTTATGACTCAAACAGTGCAGTTTTGTATGCTGCAAATGGGGAATTTTCTTCAAATGCCTGCAGAAAATTTAAGACGATTTCAATCAAAAATCGCCAGGACAGAATTAGAGAGCAAATGGTACTAAAACTGATAAACAGAATACAAATGGCGTAAATTGAAGCTGACAGCCGCATTCATTTGACATCTAGAAGTGAAAGAGCTAGTTTAAATTTTAAAGCTTGCATTCGTTTACAAACGAAAAATTTTAAAAAAATATTCACCATCGTATCATCTAGATAATTTCATAAGCTTTCCATTGATATATAGGTTTGTGGGTAACCGATACGTATTAATAAAACTACATACGTAAAACTGAAAACACCGCTCAAGGTGAACGGTAACCTTAAGTCGAATAGAAATGAGGTTGCATTGCAACCAGCGTCAACATTGACCAAAAATGAACTTATTCATAAATGAACTATTGCCAGAAGGCAATTGTGAGACATACACGCTTTTTTGTAAGAACAAGTTTTATAAGAACAACAAGGCTCACACTCGACCAAAAACTAAGAACAAGCTGAGAACAAATCCAGGCTGGAATTTGGAATAATTAACGCAAAGTTTACTTTAAACAAAATTCTATTATTTTCCTCAAACTTGATTCCTATCGAGCGTTAAAATACTCCAAATGTTGAGATCGATCGAATTTCCTTTTAAAATTTGAAAAGTTATAATGAAGAACGAATTCAAAATTTGAACAACAAAACCAAATCTTGATTCTTAGGCAAAACGCTTGACCTGGTTTGACTGTTATAGGAGGCAAAGAACGCATGCTTTACAAACAGTCCACCGAGTGCCGCTTAAAACTCCTCATGCAAGTACGATAAACCCAGTTTCCTTCAAGCCAATCATACGACAGGTTTAAATTATTTTAGTGAAAAATTTGTTAAAAAGCGTACCTCTAAAGAATACTAAACAAGTTTTCTTAGAAGCATATCTTACTTCATGTTCCAAGAATTTTCCCTCGCAGTGCTTTCATTACAACCAAAATTTCAGCTCTGAACCAAATGAGTGTGTTCATGAAACTTTATAGTATCTCGTTAATTTCAATATGAACAAAATAAAACAGAGAAACTTTGTTTTTCTCTTCAATGCAGCTTTAAAGCGCAAGAACTGGTTTAGTGATTGCAAAAGAAACATTCAAACAGCTTGTGCCACAGTTTATCAAAAATTTGGAAAATATACATACATATAAAGGCTGTCGAAATACCGACTCGACGTCTGCTTTCGAGCCACAATCACCCAGTTAGAAAGTTTTTTTGAACAAGTCATCCTGATATGATTATCAGCTATTTCAGCATAGCTTACTCTTCTAGAGCTTCACTTTTGACCTAAATAGGTAACTTTTTGTAAGAATAACTGTGACAAAATCTAGTTAACCTACCTTTGCTCGTTAGCAACAGCCTTAAAGTGCACCTTGTGGGCCTCTGTTTGGCGTGATCTATTGTATTAACGCAGAAATTGCGGATTTCTCGGAAAAGCTAGGACTTCGGTGTGTGCTCTTTGTAGAAAACCAGTGTCAAAACCGAGATTGAACTTGTTTTAGTTTGACGTCGTATCCACGATGTATTTCTTGTAAGGGCCTGAATGGGTGTACCCAGTTCTCAGTGAACTTTTAAACCAATTCTCAGTAATCAGTTCATTTCTTAACCGATTCTCAGTAACCACTTTATTTTTTTAACCGATTCTCAGTAATCAGTTAACCCTATTCACACTCGGATTGGATACACTTGTCAAGTATAATTCAAACAAGAAGCTGTAGGGAAAAACACTGTACTCCATATTCTAACATAAAGACATTGCCACTAAAGTTGGAAGAAAAGCATGATGGAAATTGTCTTAATAAAACCTAGAAGTTCAAAATTGAATTTTATTTATTTATGCATTTTTTAAAATCAAGTTAGACGATTCGCCAACGGAGTCAGGGATTTCACAACAGAGCAGGGCTCCAGCAACTACTCGTGTTTACGGCATCGCACGCTAAACTGCCGTACAGCAACCAGATCAACTTTAGTTACCTCCAGAAACCAGTGATGAAACGTGTTCTCTGTTTTAAATGAGGTCAAAGCTAGATGTTTTTCTTATGAAGAATGGCGTTTTTTCTCAGAAAAAGTAGCGTTTGCCCGTCATGTTTGTGGAAACTAAACCTATGCGGGATATCTGTATCTTACGGCGTGTATCTTATTTCATCAAGGTCTTTACAACGGAACAACTGTTTTGAACGCCCCTAAAACTCTTCAAATTCGGAAAAAGCTGTTTCCTTAATGCGAGTAACTCGACTGATTCAAGTTGTTTTAGTGTAAGATTTGTCAAATAGAGTAGACCTAAGGAAAACTAAACAAGTTTTCGTAGAAGAATATCTTACTTCATGTTCCAGGAATTTTCCTTCGCGTTGCTTTCATCGCAACCTAGATTTCAGCTCACAACCAAATGGGTGTGTTCATGAAATTTTATAGTATTTTGTCTTGTTCATTTCAACACAAAAAAAATAAAACAGTAAGCCGAGAAATTGTTCATTTCATTCTATGCAGCTTTAAAACGCAACAACTGGTTCAGTGATTGCGAAACTTTCAAACGGCATATGCCACAGTTTACCAACAATCAGGTACACATGGAGAGATCTAAAAGGGCATTCAATAGACCGACTCAACAACAGCCCTTGAAGCGCACGTTGTGGGCCACTGTTTGGCATAATCTATTTTACAATGCAGAAAATGTAGATTTCTCGGAAAAGCTAGTCAGTATTTGCTCCGTTTGTAAAGAACCTGAGTCAACACCGAGAATGAACTTATTTTAAATTGAAGTAGTCACGATGTAGCTGGTAAGTATATTTCTTGTAAGAGGGCCTGAATAGTGCTCCCTCCAGCTACATGTTTGAATTGTGGTCAACAAATGTATGCAGTACATTCTACAATAGCAATTAAATTGACTACAAACGCAGTTAATATTTTCACACGAACAGTAGCTTTGTGCTTCGTAACTATAAGTTTGCGAGTACAAGACTTGTGGCCTGTCTACCAACTTTGCCCGCTGTAAATCCCAGTATGAGCCTGCAAAGTCTTGCAAGAGTTAGTTGTTAAAACAACTATATGTAACATTCACATAAGGTTTCCGATATAGTTTTGCGCCGGTGTATTTTTCAAGTTCACAACACAGCCGAGGGACTAAATGGGGTTACCTGATTACTGAGAATCGGTTAAAAAGTTAACTGAATGCTGAGAACTGGGTCTGTACTCTGTATTTTAACCTAAAGACATTGCCACTAGGTTGGAAGAAAAGCAAGCGTGAAATTTATTGCAATTTTTCACGATTCGTAAGTGCTCTTTAGCAAATTAGAGTGAATGTAGAGAAATGCACTTGCTTCCTTGAACACTGTTTAGTGCTAATGATGGAAATTGTCATAATAAAACCTAAATTTTGCAGATTGACTTGACACTTATTTACTAAGCCCAGCCACGTACCTCAACTCGTGTTTACGGCACCGCCACTAAACTGCAGTATAGCAACCAGATCAACTTTAGTTACCTCCAGAAACCAGTGATGAAACGTGTTCTCTGTTCCAACTGAAGTCAAAGCTAGATGGATTCCCATAAAGAATCGCCATGCATGTTTCTCAGAAAAAAGTAGCGTTTTCCCGTCATGTTCTTGGAAACTGAAGCTATGGGCATGTGTAGAATCTTATTACATCAAGGGCTTATGGACCCATGCTCTAAAACGGAACACCCGATGAGTGCCCCTAAAAACTCCTCAAGTACGGAAAAAACCCGTTTCATTAACACCATTCATACGGAAGATAGAAATTGTTTCAGTGAAAGGTTTGTGAAAGAGAGTAAACCTAAATAAATACTAGACAAGTTTTCTTAGAAGCATAACTTACTTCATGTTCCAGGAATTTTCCTCAGCGTTTCTCTTATCACAACTACCGTGTTCGCCTTTTACTTTTGGAAGTTCACTGCGTTTTCGAATTCCACTGTCAAACTAAAAAATTCCGATGCAACCCCCAAACGATTTTTTTAAAACTACGAGCCTAAAAACTACACGAGCTCACTTCTGTTCTGTGGTTGCGACAGCGAATAAACAGATCGTTCTCGCTTCAAAGGGTACTGGTCTGTTTTGCCTACGAAGTGACCGTTACACTGAATCTTTCGACATTTACTATTTCTGAGCAGCACAAACTTTGTCTATCGTTCGGATGTATTTTAAAGTTGATTAAAAATCGATTTAAAAGTGATGTCGATAGACTGACTCGACTTCTTTTATATCAGAAACACCCAGTTTGTAATCGAACACTTCATCAAAATATGGCCATAGTATGATTTGCAAATTTGTTTGAATCCTATTAACTCTCCTACAGTTTCGTTCTATAAAAAAGGTTACTGAAAACTGTGATCAGATCCATTTCAACTTACCTGCAGAAACCAATCTTAAGTTGCACTATCTAGACTTCAGGTTTAGTTCAGTTACAAGCAAGCAGGACGCAGAATGACTGTTTCTCGGAAGAGGTACTCGGTAATCTTTTTGAAATTGAAACCGTTGAATAGAGCTAGGATTACAGCCAATGACAACAAAGGGTTTTATATAGTATAAATAGTATTCATTTTTTCCGTATTTTGAGTAAATAATACCAGAAAATTACTAACAACAAAAATTAAAAGTGCATTCAATTTTTCCCTTCATCTTTATTGTACCTACGCACGCAACTATTTTTGTAAAAACTATTTTTCCGCAAGCTTCAGTTTTAAAGTTAATACGGAATGGTATCCACAACTTTCCTATGACGTCATCAAGCAGCTTAGAATAACTCCTATAGTCATTCTGTGCTGATGCTAAATTTATGGTGTTAAAAATTGCAGTTCGGGAGCAGTAACATCACTTGACAATGTTAAATTGGCAAAAATATAACACTTCAATGTATGGAGTCCATTTAAACTATGTGTTTTAATGTACAACCCAGCCAAATAGACTGCGCGCAGCAGAAGAAAACAACGTCGTTTATATATCCACATAAATGCATCAACCACAGTCTCCACGCAGGCTAGCACCCAAAGTAATAAATATAAAATTTTGTGTCAACGGCTGTTGAAAACCAAGAAAAGTAGCAGGGAGAGATAGAAAGATTTGATCCCTTCCTTCAGATTCACAGAGATTCAGCTACTTTCAGATGAGGCTTTCGTTTCTTTCTGAACCCGTACTCAGTTAAACTCAGTACGCAAGCGTTTGACTAGAGTGGAAGGACTGGGTGCGAACACAAAGTGTTCGCTTAAGCTTGCTAGTACACTCGACGAATTGACCAAACGTTCTATTAAACTACAATAACTGCATGAGGGTATCTCTGGACGGGCTAAGGAAAAAAAATTCAAATCTTATTTTACCAGTAAATCTATTTTCGCAAATTATTTCACGTGAGCTCTCTTGCTAGCTGTCTTGATGTACGGCTGTCCTAGCGTGGTTCTGGTTAGTTGTTCTTGCTTCCCGAGCCCGCTCACGCCTTTCCTTTCGTGCCTCGTTTTCCTTGGCTTTTTCACTCTCAATAGCTATCATTTCCTGTGTTAAAATAAAGCAACACGCAGTTGTTGGCAGGCACATTCACTGGAGGTTGATGTTCAGTTTGGGAGGTTAATGAAACAAACCTCTGTTATTTCGTGACGTAGCCCAATAAATTTCTAAATCACTGAAAAGCTTATTTAATTCTCAAAATAGCTGTTTGGTTTTCATTTTGTTAATTTCATATTAAGAAGGAGAACGAAAGCCTTGTTTTCGGACGTGTTGCTTTTGATGGCACCAATCATTCCTTTTTCATGTTTGAGACTATTCTCAGTCCAAAACCGTGAAAGGCCGCTTTGTTTATATTCTACTGCCAAAGCCCAAAAAGAGCACTTTCGCAATCGAAAGCGGCGATGTTTATCTAGCCTGCGCGGCAGTCGGACACGTCAATTATTTTTAAATGTCAACATGAATGTTTACAACTATCTGCGACGCAGGCTATGTTTATCGTGATAACTTGGATCTTGAACTTTAAGTGCCAAATGGTTTTGAACTTCAGTTATTTATAGCTATAAAACTGGAAAATTTCAGATCAGCCGACGACAAACTGACCGAATTGAAACTTCGAATGTCTCGTAGTTTTGACAAAAGATTATCTCAAGAAAAAAAGCTTTTAAAAGCTTTGGCGTCCCCTCAATACCACTTCCGGTGAAATTTTTCTCTTTCAAAATACATGCAACCTTAAATACCCGGCATCGGGATGACGCCCCCTTCCCCTACCCCCCGAAACTGTTGCTTCCTCTATTACTCCTCCATTTACTCGTGTAGTTTCTCCTGCTAACCAACCGCCAGCAAAAATCTTTTTCTTTTTCTTCCTCCTGCTCAATCTAATACAATAGACCAGTTTGTATTTCCAGTTGCCGCTGATCACAATGACTATAGATTCGTTTTTTACAGCACGAGCCTCGATCTGACGCTAAGTATTCATAAATTCCAGAGTGGATACGAGCTATTCACAACTCTGTGTATTGTTGGAGATTGAGATCTCGCCGGTATTTGTGAATATTTAACATCAAGACGAGGCTCGTGCTGTAAAAACGAGTCCATGTCCTTTTAATCAGCGAGAATACGAAACTGGTCTATTCTTCTCTCTACTGACCTCCTACCACACCTAAACCACCCCACCTCTCTATGCACCTCTCAGTTATATCCCCTACGCACCTTCATCTGCTTCTCAGCCTGAGCCTTTCTCTCCTTCGCTTCTTCCTCTTCCATCTCGTGTAGCTCTTTCTTCCACTGATCCTCTATCACACCCATAAGCTGATGGTTCATTCGCGTTCCGTAGTCGACCGGGGTTTCACGTGCAGCTTGTGACAGCAAGATTTCTTGTCTAAGCGTAAAAAATAACTATCATTAGGTTAGATATTTCTTGTTAAACTTTTCTGTAAGTTAAGAGGTTATCGCAATTTTTGTTTAAATAGTACACAAGCCTTGGGGTTAGATAGTATTAGCAACAGTTACTCTGTCTCTTGTAATACTGAAGGCGCATGTTGCTGAAGTTTTTGTAACTGTGTGTGCATGTACTGATTATTCTAGTTTCCGTGTATTTTGTATGCATGTACGTCTGTAAGTAATTACCGTTTTCTTAGGAGTAGACCTGCTCATCTTTTTGTCTGCCGTTCTTCCTTTTAGTTTACGGACGTCTTTTGTCTGTTGTCACAGGAGATTTATTATTTTGATATAATGTGACTGCAGAACATTGTTTTTCCGCCAGTGTGAGAGTAACAGGCTAAACAAATTAAGTTTGCATGTAGTTTACTAATGCGGTGAAAAACTTCACCGACAAACTATGGGTCAAAGTGTACAGTTCACACTTTATATTACCTCAAAGAGGGCCTCTTGGGTTCTCTTCTAGGTACAGGTATGTTTACTGACATCTTTCCTGCACGTGACCGTACACGTGATGGAGCTGAAGGAGCGGAGACTGGAGAGGGTAATGGAGGAAGCAGCACCGCTGACAAGCCAGCCGCAAGTCTGGCGGACAACAGAGAAAAGTCGACTGCTTCAGGAGGGCGTTGTGACGTATCCAGATCTGCCTCGACCTGAAGTGAGATTATATGAAAAAAGCGCGTGTTGATATACTGGATGCTGCATATCAACACTTTGGCTGCTCTTAATCTTTAGTACTTGAAGCAGCTTGCTCGCGGTGCCTCGTACTATTTGTCTTCTACTCAACAACAACAACAACAACAACAACAACAAATGGGTAGGTGCTGATTGCCTGGAATAACCACAAGGGCTATACGCGCCCGGCAACCGTAAACTTCCCATGCGGCAGCTATCAGCCGCTACACGGCTTTCTTCCAAACCAGGTAGTTTTTGATACTACTCTTATCATATTTCAATACTTTTTAGCCCAAGTGCGAAGAGTAAATAGTGGATATGGGTATACCGCGGTTGGTCTTAAACTGATCACAGGTGCAAGTGCAAATACAACTGACAAAGCTTTCAGTCCTTCCCATAGTATCGTGATATTGATAAATATTCCAAAACTTGAGTTAAAAGACTATAAAATGATAACCGACTGAATACAGCTAAAGGTTGAATGGCTTGAAAACACTGTTTCTGAAAAATGTTTTGGTATCTGGTAGCCTCTTGAAGTAAACGACTGATATCTATTTTTACGTAGCTATCTCGCTTACACACAAAATAGGAAGCCAGAATTGTAGTGCATTTAATTGTTTTGATATAGTAGTTCTTAATTTTTGTTGTGAATGCGTTGATCAGCCTTGATAGGGCTTCAAAGATTTTATACGAAATGAAACAACTTTTTCTATTACCGAGTCGCTTGTTTCTGGCGTTCCGCCCACTTTCAAAACTGCCAGCTACGCAGTCTACACAGATAGAGAGCAGGTAGTATCTCCCATCAGACTTCTTCTTTTTTCAGTAGGCCAAAGAATACAAGTCAACGTATTATCGTGATCAATAGCTATAGTATCAACTAAAGCGTAGTGAGGCTAGTGGTTTCTTTACAGTCAGTCTCTCGCCGCAGTCTTAACTGTGCGTCTCTTCTGCTTGAAGTGGTAAAATTAAATATGTTCAAACTTGAATATATCAATTTATCTTAGATCTGTTTAAACTAGGCAATGCGTAACCTCACAAGACACAAACTACGCACGTGTGCGATCTTCAAGGCCTCCAGCACTCGAGCGTCTTTCTCAACCGAGTGGTGCTTCATGAGTGCTCCCCAGGCCACCGTCCGTATGCCGTCCTTGTTACTGTCGCAGTGGCAATGGCGGCAAACTCGCACCAGGCCCTGCACAGCAGCAAACCTTACTCTCCAACTCCAGTCTTTATTCACAGTTTCAACTACAGCGGAACGACAGAAGAGTACGTTAATTTCTTTGACTGTTTATTTTATAAGACAGATAATATTCGGTTAGCCAAGTTTAAAGACGCACTTGTGCAAGGAATGGTACTATAAGACTCGTTTAAACGGTATCTACTTTATCTACATAACTATATTCGCAAATAGTATTGCTCTAATGAACAGAATAGAGTGTAAATATACGTACAACTGGGTAAAATTATTAATTCTGAAACACAAAAATAGTAAGAATATAGCTTTTTAGTATGAACCAAACAGGTGGATATCACTTTTAGCGCGCTCTGATTGGCTCATCAGACACGGTATATCCAGCAATTATTCACCGAAGTGGAGGTGAATATACTGGGCTTTTCACCG
>JAOBRG010385193.1:0-10905 GCA_027574985.1 Umimayanthus nakama | reverse complement strand
CTTTCGTGAACTAAAAAACTCACGCGTGTTTCTATCACTGAACAGAGCGCGCGCGCTCGTTTTATATTTCTATAGTAGAACACCGGCAATTGAACTCAGATAATTCGACCTGTCCCTTAGCTCGAACATTTTCCTGCCCCGTTAGCTCAAACTGGTTTTGTTTCTCTTCAGAGTCCGAGTTACCGGAGTTCTATTGTACTTGTTTGTTCGTTTACAAAACTTATAACCTGTTCACAATACCCCCACCCCCTACCAAAAAAAGTGACAACAACACACAAACCAAGCACCACGCAAATTTTAAACAAATGTCTTAATCTGGTTCATCGAGAGAAGGGACGGTGAAAACCCAGTATGGGAAACCTATACTTGACACCGCGTACCATCCATTTAGCAGCACTCGAGTTTAGCGGTTTAGCAGTTATGGAAACTAAAGTTCCCATCATGCTTTGCAGACTGGATATTACGCTTTTTGCAAGTCAACTTAGGCCTCTTTCCATTTGACCGGTCCGGCCGGTCCGACTGGTCAGTTCTTAAATGGAACGCGCGAGTTCTCAGAACTGGTTCTGACCAGAATGGCCCTGCTCATGGATCAGAGCCGCTTAGTTCTCCCACTCCGGTCGGCCAAAGCGCGGGAATTTTGAGAGTCGTGGCGGGAAAATTGTACGCGCGCGCCTTCTCGGTTTTTGCTACCTGCTAGCAAAGTTTTGGAAAATGTCGCAATTTTATGGTAAGTAATATACCTGGACCTTTCCATTTAAACCGGCCAGAACCAGTTCTTCTCGGCCGGCCAGACTGGTCATATGGAAAGCGACCTTAGTCTGAAATACTAAGTGGCTTAATATGTTGGAATGCTGTATAATAATCCCAAACAATACCTTCTAAGCGATAACCCTAGAAAGGAAATGGCCCCACACGGAGAAAGGGAAGAAACCTCTGACATGGGTGGGATTCGCACCCTGAATTGCTGCACAAGAATTAACAGCTATTGGACGAGGTTGAGCTAAACTGTCATTAGTGAGCAAAAGAAATTTTGTATAAAGACGATAAAGGGCAAATATTTGATCGGCGAGACACATAACCGTAATGAACACGGTAAAAACTACTCTTCTAACCTTGCTTTCCACCTCCCGAGCCAACCAGCGCCTCTCCTTCGCTAACGCCAATGCCGCCGTTCTCAACATACGTGTACTTCATGAGCTGGTTGATGTCATAGCCGAAATTGTCCTCCTCTCCTGCCCCCTCGTCATGATAGACCCGGATGTTGTCGTGCACGTGACCGTCATCAACCAGAACCTCGGCCACAGGCGCGGGCCTGCGCTTCAGTAGCACGGCGCCAATGATGAATATAATGGCCAGTAACACCACAAGGACAACCGCAATAACGCCCGTATTGGCCCACAATGCGCCTGGTCTTTGACCTGATAACGAAAAGATGGCGGTTAATTTCAGAAGCCCGGGTGTATTTAGTGAAAGGTTAAAGGATAAATTAAATTAAATTAAATTAAAAGAGAAAAGGAGCTTGATAGCTTAAGCCAGATAACAGAAACAATATGGGCGTGCTTCTAGTATTTCCTCTCTAATTTCAAAGCATTTTGCAAAAATAGCGGAAAAATCTTGTACACGTTATTTCGGTCAGCCACCGATATGGGTAATTCGAGTCACGCCAGTGTCAACGCAACCCGAACTACATCAAGTGATCACATGTAGCTCAAAAATACTCGCATCTCGGGGGGGGGGGGAGCAGAGATGGCCCGTTCAGAGGTACAATGGGGGCTGTGTTACTTACCAGGTCTGGGTGCAGTGGTGACGGTCTCGCAGCGAAGACCCTCCCACCCTGGGGGACATTGGCAGTAAGGCGGAACAGCGTCAACGCAAGTCCCGCCATGAAGACAAAATCCTGCCTCACAGGGACAGCCGTTCACCACGTTTTGACGCCTCACTGCGATACTGGGATCGCTCTCCAAGTCCACGCCGTTGTAACTTTGTGCTGCGGTGCAACCTGAAACGAAGCGGAGCAAGAGTTCTAACACTTGAAGTGTTTGTTCTTGTGACATTTTTATCCTAAAATGTTTCGTTGTTTTTAAAAGTTAACAAGAAGAGTAGGGTGTTTTCATCAACACACAAATAGTTTTACCGAATGACAAAGATAATTGTTGCTTTTCTTTGTGCAACTTAGAAAAAAACCTTACTTTTTCAATTACTACCTTTCTTGATTAATTTTTTTGTCGTACTATAAAATACTAGTGTCGTGCTGATAACAATAATGGTAATGACGATGATTAGTGTGATAACAAAGATGATGATGGCTACGATGTTGTTAATAATGATGATGAATAAAGTGATGAAGACGGTATTGGTTGAGGCCCCACTGAACACTTTACTATGGTAAAATACACTTTACTATAGTAAACTGGCGAGAGAAGTAAACTTCTGTAGTAAATTTTAAGCGTAGATCGTATAACAACTAACGAGCACCATATGTTTGGGATAGTCTTGTTTCGTCAGAGTGTTGACAGGTTTCATTTAAGTTTAGCCAGCTCACTCTTAAAATAAGTGACAACTTGACACCAAAGCAAACAAAGTTTAGATAAACCATTGATAAACCCCGCTTTTAAAATTGTAAAGATAAGTTTACTATGGTAAATTGCCCTTTCATGTTTCCGCCGTTACCAACGCAACTAACTAGAGCAAAGTTTACTATAGTAAGCCTATGAAAAACCGGCCACACGTCAAAACTCGTTTACTATAGTAGATTTGAAGTTAACTATAGTAAAACAAGGTCAGTGGGGCCTCTACTATTGATGATTCTCAAAGCTTACCTCCAAAGTCGCCAATGACACTGACGGGCTCAGAGGACCCTGCCTCAGCACCTGTACTCGTACCACTACCCGTGCTGGTACTACCTCCTTGGTAGTCAGGCGCCGCACTCGGTGGTAGAAGAAACGGAATGGGAGCACCATAGCTGGCTGTAACTGCAGCTCCGCTCGCTGCCACACCAGTAATCGTAGTTCCAGCCACACCACTGCCAGCAACTGCACCACTACTACCACCAACTGCACCACCGCCAGCACCAACTGTGCCAGAACTACCAGTACCACCACTAACTGCAGTACCACCACCAACTACAGTACCTCCACCAGCACCAACTGTGCCAGAATTAACAGCCACACCACGGTTTGTGACCGAACCACCAACAATGACGGTAGTACCACCACTGCTGGTAAAGGATCCTCCATTGGATGAGGTGATGTATGTTGTCTTGTAACTGTAACGGCTGGTGGAGTGAGTCGTCTGGGTTGAGCTGAAGGTGTGCTTGCTAATGCTGTGCCTGTGGTTGCCAAACATATTTATGTGTCGATTCCCTGACAAGGTTTTGTGATAGCCTCGGATGAAAAACGGACCAGCTCCTTCCCTCTCCACCACAGTTGGCGCCACAAACACACCTCCACCACTTCCGACTGTGATCATGTTGAAGCCAGATCTGGACGCGTCTACACCCGTCCCGCTTGCGACGACCTGCATTTGGGGGTTGCGCACAATGGCATTACCGCCACTCTCGACGATCGCTTCAACCACCCGCACCACGGTGATATTGGGAAGACCACCAGAAAAGAAGCTGCCACCACCAAGATTAAGGAGCCTGTGGCTCCCGCCCGTGGTGCCCACCACTTTCCCTTCATAGTCGATCTGCATCGAGGCACTGTTTCCCTCTCGTCTGACCACCACACTGTGGTACTTGCCGTCTGTGATGTTGATCTGGGGAATCTTCAAGGTCTTCATGCGGTTACCCAGACGAAACGTGTACCGCAGAATGCGGTTTTTCACCTGAAACGTCGGAGAGTCGCACCAATTTAAATACAAATACACTTACTCTTCACTTAGGCAAAAAGAAATCACTTTGTACTTCATGTGATTGAGTCTCTGGAAAGGATTTTTAAGATTAAGTGTATTATTAAGAAGTACAAGTAAAATGACACATAATTCTAATAGCATAAAATAAAAAAGAGTAAAAACAAAGTCAATAGTGTTTCGTTGAAATTACAATTGATTTACTACATGTACGTCACAAAGCTTTTATTATAACATTCAAGTCTTACAATGGTAGTCGTGAAAGGGCGTTTTAAAACCAAAAGAAAGTCTATTACTAGCTTGCACAAGGACCGCGGAGCTACTTTAAAAGTGGGGGCTGCCTACTGACTCAAAGTAGGGGGGAGGGGGGGAGGGTGAAAACACTTTTTCTCAGTAACTCTTCAATATTTTGAAGAGAATCACCCCTTCCCTACCCTTCCCTTTCGCGGGCCCAGAGGCAAATGACGACGAAGAACACTCGTTACAGTTTTTCAACTATGAAAAACAGAAAAATAAACTACAAATTACATCACAAGGAGCCATTGCTAAGTAAGTACAACAGTCGCACTTGAGAGTGGATTGCAATACTGTGATACAAAAAGACGCTTCCAGAAGTAGCCAGAAAGTTAATAGAAACGTTGGCAACGTTTGATTGAAATTTCTGATTGCAATTGGAACGTGACAATTTTATAACGATGCATTGTAAGCTTCACTCCTTCACTCATTAAGTATCTTTTCATTCAAAAAGAAATATAAACAGCTGCTTATCCTGGCCTATTGATAGTTTTATTTTTCTCTTGCCTCTTTGTGTGTGTGTGTGCGCGTGTGTGTGGGTGGGTGTGTGTTACTTAGTGTGACTCTTATTTAGCTTAGGTACATATTCACCGCATATTACGTTACTTAGTGTGACTGCTATTTAACTTAGATATAGTTTCAATGTATATTTAGTTGGCACTTTGAAATAGTAGAAGAACTTCATAGTACTACGGGCAGGGGCCTTCTCTAATACTTAAGGCTTCTGTCTGTAGTACTATATCACCGTCGGAATTCTAAACACTGATCTTTTTAACTGTTCCTCTATAAAGGCCACCTGTTTTCAATTAGCCCTTATGGTTACCACAGGTGGCCTACACTTATTCTTAAGGATTTTGAGTGTTTTGCTGTAAAACCTAATGTAAACAAAAGTGTAAATAAATGTATTGTTGTTGTTGTTGAAGAGGTACTCACATCGATTCTGTTAAACTCAGTTCCAAGACTGTTTGTTGAAAGGAAAACGACCACGTCTGATGAGTTTGCGGAAACTTTCACTTGCAGGGCGATGTTGGTGTAATACTCGTTCTTCAGTGCCACAGGCGGGGGGACGAGCTCTCTCCGTTTTTTTGATGACCGAACCATGTACTGCGTGAAGCTATTGGCCAAATAGTAGGTGGCTTTCGCTCCTGTGACAGAACAGCCAAGATATTTGGTGAGCAAGTGTTTAGTCTAGGCCTGACCAGCCCGGTCAATAGGTTGTAAGAATCTTGTACCTCATTTTCGCTAAACTGCTGTGCATCATAATTTACTTTTATTTTCACTGCCAAACAACTGATTTCGTGTGGATATTATTAGGGTGATTTACACACCGATATAAACCTGATTGGGGTTGAAAGAGTTGACCCAAAACACATTGATAAGAAATTTGAACATCATAAAATACTGGCTAGACACCCCCCTCCCCCGCTACAATACTTGTTTGTCGGGGGGCCATCCCTTTTATCTCCCGTCACGTGTCACGCTCACCTACAGAGCTAAGCTTTTCCCGCCTTAACAAATACAGCTACCTCTTTGATCGTACAGAAGAGTTCTCACTTAATTCCTCGTTGTCCCTAAATTTCAAAACCCTTTCCCAACTCTTCCGAGAATGGCTAAGGTGCATGAGCTGTATCTGACGAGCGAGTCCAATAAGTGCACTCAGTACACTACATTATGTTACGTTATGTGAGTAATACACATACAACAACACAAACATGTTTCACTTACTAGCATTACAGTTTTTTCCAGAGTAGCCCAAGTTACACACACAAATACTTGGTTGGTTCCACAGTGGTTCACAGTACCCCTTGCCATTACAATCTGGACATGGATTGGAGAGTTGACACCCGATCGGAGCGTTCACGACTTTCAGAGGACTCCTCAAATCGTACATTTTTCCATTGTCTTTGATGTTACGGATGCAGCCTTCGAATTTCGTGTACGGAATTTTAGGGTAATTCAGCTCGTTTTCCGTTCCTCCAATCTGCAGTGGTCCAAATCCGTTGAGATACCTAAAAATGTCAACCCCGAGAGTCAAACCGTTGAGCTTACCTTAGATGTTTATTCAGTTATTTCCACATACATAACTATATGCACACAAAATGAAAATACAGGAAATACGGCGAAGAATACAAGACTTACAACACTAGGCGGTTAGACAAAGAATTCTGCTCCCTATTGCAGTTTTGAGAGAAAATGTTACGGTAGAAATATTTACAGTTATTATTGCCGACCGTACTGTAGACGTATTTACATTTGAAGGTAAGTTTTCAAAAAATGGTATACTGAAGGATCCAACGCGGATGTGCTTTGCGAGTAAGGACAGAGTTCTTACAACTCTTCCTAAAACCTTGATGGATTGACTAAGATTTGTTTTCCAGAGGAATTTCATCAAGTTTTAACTGCTACCTGTTTTCACCAAAATGTCCATAACCAACATTTTCGCGTGGAAAGAACAAGTTGTTTGTACTCAATGTAATTACTAGGCATCATCATCATCATCATCATGGCAATCAACATGACTATCATCAGCATCACCATCACCATCGTCATCATCATCACCATCATCATCACCATCACCATCATCATCAACATTCATCAACATCCATCACCAACACCATCACCCTCACCGTTGTCATCATCACCATCACCATCATCATCATCATCACCATTATCACCATCATCATCACCATCATCATCACCACCATCATCATCACCATCACCATCATCATCATCATCGTCATCACCATCATCATCATCATCGTCATCATCATCACTATCACCATCACCGTCATCATCATCATTATCATCATCACCATCATTATCATCATCACCATCATCATCATCATCATCATTATCATCATCACCATCATCATCATCATCATCATCATTACCATCATCATCACTATTATCATCATCACCACCACCATCACTGTCATCATCATCATCATCACCATCACCAACACCGTCGTCATCATCATTATCATCACTGTCACCATCATCATCATCATCGTCATCACCATCATCATCATCATCATCACTATCACCATCACCGTCATCATCATCATTATCATCATCACCATCATCATCACCGTCGTCATCATTATCATCACCATCATCATCACCGTCCTCATCATCATCATCACTATCACCATCATCATTATCATCATCACCATCATCATCACCGTCGTCATTATCATCACCATCATCATCACCGTCGTCATCATCATCATCACTATCACCGTCATCATTATCATCATCATCATCACCATCACCATCATCATCGTCATCATCATCACTATCACCATCACCATCATCATCATCACTATCATCATCACCATCATCATCACCGTCATCACCATCATCATCACCGTCGTCATCATCATCATCATCATCACTATCACCATCACCGTCATTATCATCATCACCATCATCATCACCGTCGTCATCATCATCACCATCACCATCACCATCATCATCATCATCGTCATCACTATCACCATCACCGTCATCATTATCATCATCACCATCATCATCATCACCATCATCATCACTATCATCATCATCACCATCACCATCGTCATCATCATCACCATCACTATCACCGTCGTCATAGTCGTCGTCACCATCACCGTCGTCATCATCATCATCCCCATCGCCTTCGTCATCATCATCATCATCTTCATCAAAACCATAATAACGGCCTCAGCCGGACATTACACCTAGCGCGCCAATCATCGCGGTTGCTCATGCAGGACTCCAGCTGAAACTTGCTTCCAGCTCCCAAATCCCTCGTACACGGACTCCCTCGTCCTCTATTACTAAGCAGAACTACAGTCTTTGTGCTGAGTATACGTAAAAACAGTCAATAAGGGCTACTTACACAGACTGACCCTTAACAGAGCCTCTAAATAGACAATTTTCTGTGTTCTCAAAAAGTTTGCCATCTTTAGTAACCAGTTCGGCTCTCTCGCACTTGTCAATAATGACCGTTACTATCTGTTGATTGCAAAAAGGAGTTAATTTCAGATATTTTGTGGCGAGGAAGCCTTAAGTGAAACTTAACTACATAGCTACTGCTGCCTTAAACTTTCTCTCCAGTCTATTTCATAAGGTACAGGTTCAGTTTCTACTAACTCAAAGAGAGACTCGGCACTACCAAACGTCTGTCTGCACCAAAAATCATTGGCAAGTGTAACTGAATCTTTTCAGGCTTAAATTAATTCGGATGAAAAACTGCGTGCTCTAAGTGAGTCCAAAACGTTTCCAACGCTATTCCATCTTGTTAAAAGAACACAAACTCAAGCGGGGTTATCTTAACAAAGAAAACTTCACAGCGTAGTAAATAGCGCAAAATGGTTATGAAAACCGGCAAGTTTCTTCTTTGTAATAACTTTTCATTTTTTATCTCTTTTGTTCGTTGGCCTTAATCGAGCATAAAACACGAAAGGTATCGAAATGCATATGAAGGACTATAAACCAATGGAAACGTTCGTGTTCACACGTAAAGCAAAACAACGTGTACGGTATCGGTTTGTTGAACATAAAACAAAGCAGCATTGCTCACTCCTTTTGAAGTTTGATTAAGTTCTAAGTTTCATGATCTCCTCGTTAGCTTACGCCAATGACACGAGGAGGCAAGAAAAAAAATAACAACACTGATATTGAAATAATAATAGTAATGAATATTGCCTTGTGCAGGTGTAAATATTCAATACTGTAATGCGCAAGTGTAATGTTAAGAACTATTGTGTCAATACAGGTGTAGTTTAAAATCTTCTGAGGTAGCCTAGGGCTTGGAGGCCTCTATAGTAGGTGGTAGCAAAACTTCACAACCATTTAGTTCTATTAACTTTGCTTCCATTGATCATTAAACACCTGAACAAGACAAAAACTGAAACGTACCTTAAGTTCCCTGAAGACCTGTATGATGTGCCACTCGCCATCGTTCAGCTTGGCGCCCTTTGTCATACTAAGCGTTACGGCAGTGAGTCCAAGCGAGACGTGGACTTGAATCCGGCCCTCAACAAGCATGACCGCAAAGAAGTCTTTCAGACCATTGTTCCCACCTAAAGAAATAATCATTTTAATAGAGACCGTTAGATCTGACAACGACCACAAGTACGACTTTTTAGTACCACCAAATTCTTGACAGGAGTTCGCAAACTCGCTGTCAGGTGAAATATCTTTGCCGTCCTTCTGTTTGCAACGAGAACTGCTGAAGATCTTGTAGTCAAAAGTTAGTCAAATCCAGAGGTCTTGAAGCCAAGACTTCCACTTATACCAAACGTTACAGAATGAATCGAAGATTAAACAGATACGCATTGAAATGTTGTGAGCGGCTCAGTGTTCACGAGAAATCAAAAACTCAAGTTTCTAGGCAGAATGACTCTGGCTAGTACTACTTCAAGAAGATGCCGTACATTTGAGAACTAATCCAGTTAAGCTGGTTAGACCAGTCAAATCGAAAGCAGCATTGGTGTCTATGATAGTAATATGTAGTTTTACCAACAAATAGCATAACGTCGTTACATAAACTGTTACACATGACGTGAAACGAAGAGGTTGTGAAACTTTTCTTGAAGCCATGGAGGCATTTTCGTTAAGATACGTTCTAAAACTAAACGTCAAAAGTAGTAATTTAGTTTGCATATTTAGCAAGCCGTCAAGACACGTTAGTTCGAGCTTCAGTCGCGAATTTGTTCTTTACATAACGATAAGTATTTCTACAAACTATTCTCAAATAAAGCTCTGCTGGCTTCTCTTCTATTTGATTCATGCAATGCATTCCTAAGTAGTGGGCGTTGAAATAGTATCCAGGGTTGCCACTGTTAACTGGATGTGAAATTCAACGAACAAATTCAAGGGCCTTCTCTACCAAAAAATCTTGGTTTTTATGTATGTTAAATCAAAAATGAGCTTAACAGAATTTGCTTCTTCGCAAAAATCAAGCCTTCGTTCCCGTTTTCATACATTATTACATTGAAGGTGTAATGTTGGGTTATGACAAACAGCTCAGTTTCATTAACTGTCCATTCCAGGATTTTCAAGGACAACCAAAATTCAAGGACTTTCCAGGGCCTGGAATTTTCTTTTGCCAATTCCAGGACTTTCCAGGATTTTCAAGGACCGTGGCAACCCCGAGTATCGTGAAGCCCCTAGACACACCTTCAATAAGAGGTCCTTGATACATAAGTAGTCCATTCGCCTTTCTAGTTGACATTTCCAGCTCAATTCTGCTGTTCTCATAAGCAGCAAGCTTTGACAACCAGATGTAGGAATTGCCATAGAAGGTTCTGGTTGTAAGCTGGCACTCAGGCCCCCTGAAGGCATCCGGACACTCGCACACGTAGCCTTTGGACACATCTCCCACGGCCAAATTCACGTGACAAGTCCCGCCATTGAGACAAGGATTAGGAGTACAATTACCTGCAAACATGTTCAAATGATTTATTAGTAATTGTATCTCGAAAAACCTTGAAAAAATGCCCTGGTCATCAATTCAAGTCTTTAAGCTAGAAGACAGAGGGAGGTGGCTCTAACCATTTCAGCCCCAGCAAGTCGATCATTAGTTGTCTTCTCCTTACAATACCAATTGTTGTGAGAGCATGGAAAGTTATTACACACTGCAGGCTACAACAACAACAACAAATCCTTTTTATTTCCCCTTGATTTATACAGTAGATAGTAGTAATTACTCGCATTAAAAGAATAGAGGGGACTGTCTGCCTAAAATAACAATACAGCTAATAGGAACAGGCAGCC
>JAOBRG010385182.1:0-10452 GCA_027574985.1 Umimayanthus nakama | reverse complement strand
TGCTGACAAAGAAAACAAAGTCAGCAAACAAAGTGTGAACACCGGTTTACACAGCCGATGTGCTGACGAACAAAATGATATGCCTGCCTGTGCTGCAGGCTAAATGAAGATGCGATGTTAGCATAAATGACAAAATTAAATGAACACAACCGATGTGCTGACAAAGAAAACAAAGTCAGCAAACAAAGTGTGAACACCGGTTTACACAGCCGATGTGCTGACGAACAAAATGGATACTCCAGCCTATGTAAAAGCACGATTCAATCGGTTCAGACGTCCTAGAACAGTGCATAAATTAAAACCTTTCTATTACATTGCTAAAGACAGTTTACTACCGCAATCTGAAGCACCCGGAAGGCTGTTCGCGCCTGTCAAGCCCCTGAAAAAATCTGCGGGGATGCCAAAAGGAGACCAGAAACCAAATTCTGAAAGCATCCCGGCCTCAAACATTTGCCACAAGAAGCCCAGTTAAAATTAGTATGCGTTCTCGCTTCGCTCGAACGCAATGAGTGCATCTAAGTAATGGTCAATAGTAAAATCCTTTACAGTTAAGGCCTTATTTCTGACCGATCTCACACTCTGTAAACACATTCGGAATGCAGCGGTAGATTGTGACTGTTGCATTATCTTGACGTTTGTGCAATAGCATTGCGCACAGATGACGCCAAAGTCATGTCCGAGTTTAAAATAATTATATTCTTGTTTATTCTTGCATTTCCAACAAAAGAAAATGGGACATTAGAAATCCCTTGAGATTCGATGTCGGTTGTTTGTCCGAGTTTTGGTACTATAAATAGTATCTGTGCGCAGCGCTATTAGCACGATTACGGGAGCGAATGAATGGCTGACATGGATTCAGTTTCTACTACTGTTATGCACAGGGATCAGGGATTTTACTTATACTTAAACACACCTTGTGGTTGTCAGTTTCAGAGAAAGTACAAGTTTTAGAGCATAAAATAAACCAGATCGCGGAGAGTAAAAACGCACGACCAACCATGATGAGATTTCACACTTACTTACGAAATATATGTTGATAAATTGAACAAGAAATTCATATAGCTCGAGCTTTGTTTCATGATTTGAGAACACCAAGATTCATAGGAAAGCTGTGCGTATTTCACTGCTGACTTTGCCTGGCAGTATCAGCAATCAATATGGTTGGATCAGATGGCTACATTTGTGATTGCCAACCAAACATCCTCTGTTCAATCGCCGGTCTTTTGAGTGCTGCTTTTTTCGGAGACTCTTGTTTACAATTCCGTTAATGTGTTGATTTAGTCACTTGACGTTCCACATGTAAGGTGGGGACCTGGACGAACCGACATAATTTCCAAAACAGTGGGTAATCCTGGTTGTTGTATTCTGTGTTTTGTAGGAGTCACCCTAGCTGAAACTAAGACATTACTTTAACCCAACCAAAAAAAGGTCAATTCAACCAAACACTGACGGAATTTAACCGAGTTTACAAATTCTGCAATGTTTCGATTAGGCCGCTGGTGGATCGTTGGCTCGTCGTGGTCCGGCAGAGCGCAAGACCAACTCATAGGTGTTCGTCAACCGTCCACTCAAGGGGCGCACAACAAGCTGCTGGAGATAGCAAGGAAACAGCGCATGAACACTGATGTCAGGAAAAACATATTTTGTGCTGTCATGTCTAGCGAGGTGCGTATCAGTGTAAGAGCAACTCCAAGAATATGCTGGTAAAGGGTGTTGTTGCCAGTCGAGTTACACACGTCTACAGCTATCTTAGAGCAAAAGAGATGATTTTGTGTTTTCGATTATGACCATCTCATTTCGCTCCTTTTGCTTATCTTTCCAAACGAAATATGTTTTTACCTGCCGTTTTGCACTCCTCCTTTCTATTTCTAGCAATCTGCGCTCATTCTCTGTTTGCGCTCCCATCTTTCCTATTAGGTTTCTTTGTTTAGTTTCTAGGTATCACCCTTTTTCTTGAGTCTCTCAGCAACTAAGTAAGCACCACTACATTAAATGTGGTGACAACTTCTTTCTTGACGTTTTTCCTTCCAGGACTATATCGACGCCTTTGAAAAGTTATTGCGGCTGAACCTCAAAGACGTCCAAGCACGCGAGATTGTCCACGTGTTGATTGATTGTTGCTTTCAAGAGAAGACCTACAACCCTTTTTACTCGTACGTTGGGCAGAAGTTCTGCGAGTACAGCCGCAGCTATCAGGTGCGCTCAGTTTTCATTCATTAAACTCTTCTTTTTACAAGGATGATCATTTTTGGGCTGTACGTTATTAGTCAATTAGACTACAGTGTTATCGAATGGTTACGAATCACGCAAAAACCTGTAAGTGCTTTTTGCCATACAAGCGCTTGTTTTCATGTCATGCACGTAAAAGCGTTTAGTGCTATTTTATACCAACATCGAATGGTTACAGGTGGCCCACAAGCCATTTGGTGTTATTTCATTTTTTTTATTGAATGTTTACGTATCACACAAAAGCCATCCTAATACTTCAAACAAAAGTCCTCCTAATATTGAATTTTTACAGGTCACGCAAAGCCACGAGTGTTGTGTCGTACTAAAATTGAACTTCTGCAAGTCACGCAAAAGTCATGAGTCCTTTGTTGTCCTTTAAGTATTGAACTTTTTCAGGTCACGCAAAAGCAACGAGTGTTTTGTCTTCCTAATATTGAACTTTTATAGGTCACGCAAAAGCAATGAGTTTTTTGTCGTACTAATACTGAATGCTTACAGGTCACGCAAGAGCAATTAGTTTTTTTCTCTACTAATATTGAATCCGTATCGGTAGGTGACGTTCCAGTACACATTCTGGGACAAATTTAAAGTTATCGCCGAGCTGAATCAACATAGTGTATCAAATATGGCTCAAATGCTGGCACATTTGGTCGCTGTTAAGGCGCTGTCCTTGTCCATACTTAAGGTAAGGCGCTGATTAGCTTCGTCGCGTAACTCCAGTTAGTCAACCAATTTTTATCACATATTTCGGTGTAGTTCACCTTTCGTCAATGTAAACTTTCCTTACAAAATAAACTTGTGCTCTTTTTATGCAGTTTTTTCTAAAATCTGTAGTAAACTTAGCCCTTCAAAACTACTGTAATTATTTATCGCGTAATTCTTTTCTTTCTAAATATATCTGATTCCCAATATTATTATTATTATTATTATTGTTATTATTATTATTATTATTATTTTTTATTACTATTGGTACTGTTATTATTTTGATTATTATTGTTATTAACAATAATAACAAATCTTAGCGTGATAATATGACAGTGTGGTTTGAAAGTGAACAGATTTTTTTACCAAAGGTATTAAGACTAAGAAAGTAACATTCAAACTTGCAAGTAAAGCCACCTTTGTCTCAAGCTATTTCCCAATACTCAATTTATTGTGAATTGTCGTGAATCACAGTCATTCACATGATGCTTGCAAGCTTCTTCACGTGATGCTTACAAGGTCACTCATTTGTTGAGCATAATGTCATTGTTGTGATTGTTTCAGAACCATTCATGTCATTGTCCAAAGATCGTTCGCGTAACACTCACAAGGTCATTCACGTGATTCTCGTAAGGTCGTCCATGTGATGGTCACAAGGCCATTTTTTTCTCGTAATGATCACAAAACTAATCATGTGATGGTAATAAGGTCATTTATGTGACAGTCACAAGTTCTTTCGTGTAATGATCACAATGTCATTCTCGTAATGGTCACAAAGTCAATCATGTGATGATCACAAGGTCATTCACGTGACAGTCACAAGGTCATTTACGTGATGGTCGCAAAGTTGTTTATGCTACGTTCACAAGGATATTCGTGCATAATTTATAGCACAAACGCAAAGCGCCGCGAGCGGGCATAATTTTGCTATTGAGTTTTGGTGTCTTAAAATATGTTTCATAATTCGTTTTTTTTTAATCACTTCTCGTGGTACAGGTAGTAAACTTTGCCGAGCTCGAGAAACCTTCCATCAAGTTCTTTCGACAGTTCCTGCTTCGTTTGTTGCTAGATTATCCTGAGCACAAACTACGGTAAGATCATGTCTATATTTTGTATATTTGTCTGTCCGTCTATATCTGACTTTCTGCAACAAACTTTACGCTGGATAAACTGATCGCAAATTAGGCGACCGTTTTCGCGAACCTGTCTTAACTAAAGGCTTGACACTTTTAAAACTTTCAGGCAGTTAACATTCATATTACATGGAACTGCTGCAATCCAATCTACACCTGGGATGTAATGAAACTCGCAAAAGGGAAGAACAAAAAGTTATTCTAAAACTCGGGTTTTTGTTCCCAACGGAATCACATGAACAGTTTTTATTCACAAAGCTTAGAATGTTTTGTAAAGAATTAGATGCTTCGAATTTCAACCAATGGCGTGTTTGATTTTTCTGAAATCCCTTAGACAAAGCCTTTAGTACTGACGGGAAAGCCATACTTACAAAAACAAGTTAAACAATTGGTTTTGGTCTATCTCAAGGGAGAATTCAAAATTGAAAAGGCGCGTGTTGATAATTATGAAAGGCTCCTATACCAAGAATAGTTGATTAAACAAACAAGTCTCCCTCGTCTGAGTAAGTCATCTGCCTGTGGTTTAGATACACTGCTTTTTTACTTGGTCGACCAGTTGCTCCTAGAAGCGCTCTCTGATTCGCTCATCGAACAATAACATTAATAATGACCAACGCCTTAAACAATACACAACCAAAACAATACAAAAGAGTTGCATTGTAGAACGGTCACATTAAGAGACACTAGAGCTACATCCTTGCATATTTCTTGATGTCGTTCGGGAAAACCTTTCGACCAATCTCTAACCTGGAATTTTTTGGTAAACTTTGTGAGAAAGTTGTTTCGGCTCAACTCGTGAAACATGTGAACGATAACAATCTCAATGAGGTATTTGTGTCAGTCTACAAGGCTGGACACAGCACCACAACCGCACTTGTCCGTGTTTTGACTGACATGCTACGCTCAATCCACGAAAGGAGAGTTACTATCTTAGTTCTATTAGACTTGTCGGCCGCGTCCGACACTGTGGTCCACGGTATTCTGTTACACCGCCTTTGTCACCGTTTTGACATTACGGGCCGTGCTCTTGATTGGTTCAGGTCCTACCTCTCATGTCGATCAGAAAGAGTAACAGTCAACGGCACTTTTTCACGGTAGCATATCTTAACATGTAGCGTGCAGCAGGGCTCGGTTCTGGGACCAATCTTATTTCTGGCCTACTTTTCGCCTCTGGGTGATGTTATCAAGAGTATGGTCTTGAATTTCACTTTTTCGCTGATGGCTCTCAGATATATTTGTCATTTGAATCAGGGGATTCGCTGAAACAAGAAATAGCTTTCCAACTACCCGTGGGAGTCAGGCAAGATGCCGGTGCATTTCTGGAGTCGTTGGCAGTTAGTTAGGAATTTTGACGACGTAACTGTCCGTGTTTTCCCTTATTCATGTTTATAATTTACTTTTTGCTTGTGTACTTTGTTTTGAAAATGGGCCAAGAAAATCCGATTACATTTGACGCTCTAGAAGCCCTTCCAGAGAGGAAATTAGCTCCGCTTCGCGAAACTATGGGCGATCTGAGAGACAGTGTTAATTTTTTCAGCCACAGTTTCGACTCCATGGAGTCGAAAGTAGACAGCTTGGAATGAAGGTTGAAGACGTTAAAAGGGAAAACAAAGCCGAAGTGTTGAGAGTCTCAAAGACAATTAGTGAAGTCAATGAAGTGTTTAGCAACATACAACAGTACACTCAGGGAGTAACCGTCACCGATATAATACTCGACTTGCCTCAAAATCGAGCTGTTGCCTACCTCAGGCAAAAACAAATTATGGAATCTTTAATATCAGATTTTCTGGTCCGAAACTATGGAATTCTGTCAAATAATCCATAAAATCATTGAGAATCTTTTCATTCAAAAAGAAATATAAACAGCTGCTTATCCTGGCCTACTGACAGTTTTATTTTTCTTTTGCCTCTTTGTGTGTGTGTGCGTGTGTGTTGGTGGGTAGGTATGTGTTACTTAATGTGACTCTTATCTAGCTTAGGTACCTGTTCACCGTATATTACGTAACCTACACAGGAGGATATCCCACAGCGGTGGCACATCGGTTGAGTTTTACACTAATGTCACAGCAGTGACAATATGCCACTAGTGTAACGTCAATGCATTGTAATTACAGTACTGTGATAGTGATGGCAGCAACGTTAGTGTGTCATGGATGTAAATTGACAACGGTGCAACAACGGTGACAATGACAACGCTGTGACATTACTGTGCACACTGGTGTGACACCGGTGACAACTGACAGCGCTGTGACAGCGATGTTCGCATTAGTGTGACAGCAATGTTTGCATTAGTGTGACAGCGATGTGAGAATCACTGTGAAAGTAGTGGCAATTGACAGCGCTGTTACGATAGTGTACACATCGCTGTGAAAGCGCTGTCAGCTGCCACCGCTGTGACAGCGCTGTCAGTTTTCAACACTGTCACAGCACTGTCAGCTGCCATCGCTGTCACACTAATGTAAACATCGCTGTCACAGCGGTGCCAGCTGCCACCGCTGATACAGCACTGTCAGTTGTCACCGCTGTCACAGTAGTGTCAGTTGCCATCGCTGTCACACTAATGTCAACATCTCTGTCACATCGGTGTCATAATCACTGATGTTACATCGCTGTGCTCGTTTTCGCTGTCACAGCGCTGTGCACAGTGGTGTCTAACCGCTGTAGGATTCCTCCTTTGTAGTGTGACTGCTGTTTAACTTAGATATAGTGTCACTGAATATTTAGTTGGCACTTTGAAATAATAGAGAAACTTTATAGTACTACGGGCAGAGGCCTTCTCTAATACTTAAGGCTTCTGTCTGTAGTACTATATCACCGTCGGAATTCTGACCACTGATCTTTTAATTGTTCCTCTATGAAGGCCGCCTGTTTTCAATTAGTAGCCCTTAGGTTACCACAGGTGGCCTCCACTTATTCTTAAGGATTTTGAATGTGTTGTTGTAAAACATAATGTAAACTAAAGTGTAAATAAATGTATTGTTATTGTTGTTGTTCATGATGACGAATGATGATAAAACTGAGTTGGACCCGGCAACAGCGAAACAAGCTTGGGCATCCGCTTTCGATTGTATCGGGGAAGGAGCTGGTCTTTCCCTCGGAAAAAGTGTTCCATCTGCGAAACATTGCCAAAATTCGAAAGTTCCTGACGTTTGATGCCTGTCAAGCTGTTGTTCACGCCTTTGTTTCTTCACGCCTCGACTACTGCAATGCTTTTCTCTACGGTTTGACTTCCTGCCAGCTCAGTCGCCTGCAAAACTCTGCTGCCCGCCTAGTGCTCCAAGCTAAGCCTAGGACCATCCCACGCCCTTGCAAAAACAACTGCACTGGCTTCCTGTAAGAGAGAGAACCATCTTTGAAGTCTGTCTGCTCCTTGTCAAAGCTCTACAAGGCTCCGCTTCTCTCTTACATTGCTCATTTGCTGAAGAGGCACTTCCCGACGAGGGCCCGGCTTGAGATCAGCCTCAGATATAAGCAGGCTTGCTGTACCTGCCGCCAACTCGAGAGCACTCTACAGCGGATCGGGCGTTCTCTATCTGTGCCCCTCGACTGCGGAAAAGTTTGCCTCGGACAGTTGGGAACTCCACGTCTATTGACTCTTTTAAGAGGATTTTTATTTTCCAAATACTTTTGTTAACTTTTTATTGTTATTATTGCTATGATTATTTCGTATTATTATTTTAAACTTATTTTTTTCGTATCAAATCTTTTTTTTAGTTCCTGTATGTCTAGCTTGTAATTGTCTAGTGTCTCCGAATTAGTTTTGTAAGATTTAGGCGCTATAAATACACTATCATTATTATTATATTTTACTCTGATCTCCTTGATAGTTTTCCACAGTAACCCCTTCGGTTATCACCAGGCTACTTACTGAAACTTATTGACTATTCACATGTGTCTCTACAAATCTCCTGTAAAACAAAAAAGTAAGTGCTAAAATAAATGTGCTGTTAGTGTTATAGGAAAAAATAGCATTTTTCCAGGTTTGTTTCCTTATTAATTTTAATAATGAAGCCACAAAGGTTGGCGAGGTACAAAAATTGAACTGATTGTGCATGGACTAAGGCGCCAAAACTTCTGTAATCTTTATCACTTCCCCCTTTATTTTTTGACTTTTATCAAACAAATCCGAGGGAGTCAAGCGGGAACTTCTGGGCGGTTTCGTACGGAATAACCCAGCTGCTGCAATTGTAGGGGTGAACACACAATCCACTTCTGCCTATGTGCGCAATACTGCATGTAATGTTAGTTCAGGTGATTTTGATAACTGTTTGTTTATCTCCACTGTTTGCAGGGAGTCGTTCGAGCGAATCGGCCCCCTCCAGGACTTGTCCCATTTGCGGCAGAGCCTGAGGATATTCATCAGACACTTCATACGAAAACATAAACAAACCATGGACAACGAGAAAAACCACAAAAGAAACTTGGAATCCAGACTCAAACTTGTGGACGCAGCACTTCATAGCTAATAGGAAATGATCGTCCATTTTAAGGTTTTTTCAAAACGTTGTAGTTAAGACCGAGAAGGCGGAGACGGAAGCGGAGATGACGACCTGAAACACAATCGCAACTTCATCGAAAGTGGAAGTAAAATAAGCTATGACCTAAAACACAAGCGCAACTTCAATGGAAGTGGAAGTAAAGTGCGATTTGACCTGAAACACAAGCGTAACTTCAGCGTAAGTGGAAGCAAAATACGTAGGATCTGAAACACTGGCGCAACTTCAGCGGAAGTGAAAGATTTGAAAAACAAGCGCAACTTCAACCGAAGTGGAAGTAAAACGCGCAATATGACCTTAAACACAAATGCACATTTTGTTTAGTTATCTGATTTTACGACGATAAATGTTTCCAGTAACGTGTCTTTGCGGTGTTGTAAAAACTGCGTAATCGATCGTTCGTATCACATATAGCAAGTACTAACAGCACGAGTACAACTAAACAATTTGAATCAAAACAAGTATTAAAGAATGCTGTTCTTGTTTTGTAATGGCATATTTACTCAAGGTTAATGTGACTTTTATAAAATCATTTTCCATCAATTAACGAAATCTTTTTTAAATCAACTACTAAAAAGTCGATGAATGGACATTTTAGACTGTAATATGATAGATATTGCACATAACCCATGTTGTCATAAGTATTGTGCAATTCCTCTTTTTTAAAATCCAGGAAGCAGCCACGTACTTTGCACCGTCTTGCACTTTGTCGAACTGAATTTTAAAAAGCTTTTCCCAGTCAATTTTTATTGGTAAACGTTTGATACAGAACTCAAACGGATTTGTTACACTTTAATACCGCGCCAAGGTTACCGTTCAACTTGAGCGGTGTCTGCAGTTTTCCGTATGTAAGTGTAACTCCGTCAATACGCATCAGACAGCCACAAATCTGTATATGAAAGGAAAGCTTATAAAATTATCTAAATCATGGTGAAAAGTGTGTTTAAAAATTTTGGTTTGTTTATAAATGAATGCAAGCATTCTAGACGTCAGTGCGGCTTTCAGTTTCAATTTTAACCATTTTTAGCTTGTTTACGATTTTCAGCACCACTTCCGCTCTTGTTCCGTGCTTGAGGTTTTTAATTGTGCTCGTCATTAATTTTCTTCAGGTATTTGAAGAAAATTCCCTGTTTCCAGCGTAGAAAACTGCCCTGATTGAATCGTAAAAAATGATTGCAGCGGACTTAAAAAATTTCTCGTGACGGTTTACATCTTCAGCTGTTATTTTATGTGCTTTTCCTAGTCAAATTTGTCAAATTTGACGGCATGAATTAAGGGAGCATTGATCCTTCGCATTGTCGCAGTTTAAAGTTTTAGCCAAAACATGCCTCGAGAAATTCGCTCTTAAAGTACGCTGCACGTCACACAGTTTCACTTCTGGTAAAAACTCTGGTTCGTCATACCTCGCAAACTCTTAGACGTATTGAAAAACAATTTTTGACTAGAAGTTCATTTAACGTATATTAATATTCAGCGAAAACTTCAATTTCAATCCGTTCCAACATGAACGGTAACCTTAAGTACAAGAAGGCCTAGACTGAATCTGTAACACATGGGATTTGAGTAAAAAATTAATGCTATAGCATCGGTTTTGACAGTTTATATGTCATTGTGGTTTAAGATGGTGTCAAATGCCAATCGAATTACTGTCATAAAAAAAAACTGTCGTAAACTGTGAGCTAAATAAAGTATATAAATGGCTGACAGTAAACCGTCTAACTCTAAATATAAAGAAATCAAACTATGTCATCTTCCGTCCTCATCAAAAACAGCTAACCTTCCAGCCTAAAATATTCATGTATAACAACGAGATGAGCACCCCCACCCAACTAGAGCGTAAAGATTACGTGAAATATCTTGGTATCTTAATTGATAGCAGCCTCACCTGGAAA
>JAOBRG010385160.1:0-10907 GCA_027574985.1 Umimayanthus nakama | reverse complement strand
ATTATTATTATTATTATTATTATTATTAATTGTGTGACACTGTTTAAGCCTACTGTGAGAATACTCAACGTCACACTTCAGCGATGAATTTTTACCGATGCTCTGTTTCTTTCAGTAAAAATAGATTTGAAAGAGTAATAGGGACGTATAGAAATTTGGGAAGCAAACGAAGAGATCTAGTATATCCCTTTGTTATTTTACTTGAATCTATAAGCAAAGTTTAACAATTGAATTTATTTTATTTTTATATTATTACTAATCAACTGTTTCTAAGAGTATTTCAATGATGTTCAGCCTTAATCCTTTTATGTGCTGCCTCTTCATCGGTATTCAAGACTAGGAGTTTAATTTTTTTAATATTCATTCCTTTATTTAACACTGAAGTAGTCATAGCTGCTGTTAGTGCTCCAAATTGTTTCTAGTCCGTTAAGTTTTAGCCAGTACCATGAATTTTCCTGTGCTGTTTTCCGGCCAAGAAAAAAAGCTACTATATCTTACTATATTTATATTTGTTTTTTTATTTGTAGGCCTCCAAACAGTTTTCAAGAACTTTTAATCTAACCTATATTTTCTGTCTTAACAGTAATCGTGAAACTGTCTGGAGCCAGTAGCGCTCCCTAACGGTCTGACTCTGTCTATAATTAAGATTGCACCTCGAAACTTTGCCAGTATGGTGCCACGTGTGTGAGGCGCGAGGATGGCGTCAACTCGTGTGAATGCCCGTTGAGTTGCCCTTTGCATTACGAGCCTCTGTGTGGAAACAACAAAAAGACTTACCTCAACCAATGTGCACTGACCCGTGACCGCTGTATCAGCAAGTCCAACATTCAGGTTGCCTATAGAGGAACCTGCTGTAAGTTGTTAACTTTGGGGACTCTAAAATCTACCATATGTCCGCCTATAGAGGAACTTTCTGCAATTTAAGAACCTGCTGGTCGTCACAACTTTGCTGCTGCTTTTATTTCTTTATCCACTTACATCTTGGCTATCTTTACAATACACTGTAGAGCCATTTGCTCTGTCTGTGTATCATAAAGCTCTTTCAAAGAACCGTACGTATGTTTATAACCATTTTGTTCCTCGCAATGCATGCTGGCTTTTTTGTCTCTATTCATTTTGGCTTACCATTCATGGTTTTACATGCTATGTTGTCTGGTCTGTCTGTCTGTCATCAAGGTTGTATATAGAGGAGCTTGCAGCACGGGCGACCTGTTTGTCATCACAACCTACTTTTCAATGCTTTACATGCTAGTGTTGTCTGTTCTATCTGTGTGTCATCAAGGTCGTATATGGAGTAACTTGCAGCACTGTGCAAACTGTTTTTCGTAACAACAGTTCAGTATCTGAGCCACTTGCCTTTATTTCTCTATCAGTCTTTCTTGCTACCCGATACTGTACATCCTAGTGCTATCCGATCTGTTTGTGTCTCATCATGATGCTCCTTAGAGGAACCGCATGCAAATTAAGAGACCTTGTGATCCTCGTAACCTCCAAATATTTGCTTGCTTTTGTGCCTCCTATACACTTAAGCTTATCATTCCTTGCCATAATCCGAGTGCAGTGAATTCTGTCTGTGTGTCATCAACGCTGTAATCTGTGACATTTAGTCCTCATAACATCGCAATTCTTTCTCGCTTTCGTTTCTACATCATTTTCTTTTTGACACTTTTTACTACACATTACAGTGTCGTCTGTTCTGTCTGTGCGTCATCATAAGTCTTCATAGATAAACCCCTTGTAAGTTGTGAATCCTTTTTTGTCCTCAAAACGTCGCAATACTTTCTCGCATTCATTACTCTTTCCACCTGATCTGTTTCTTGTTACTATGCAACCTAGTGCCGTCTGTGTCACCAAAAGTCTTTACAGAGAAACCCTATATAAGTTGTGAGACCTTTTGTCTTCATAACGTCTTAGTACTTGCCCGCTTCGTTACTCTATCCACATTTTCTTGTTCCTTCTTACTATACATTCCATTGCTGCCTGTTTTCTCTGTCTGTCATCAAGGGGTTATACAGAGAAACTAGCTACAATTTGTGGGCCAGTTAGTCATCATGCATTGCAATACTCGATCGCCTTCTCCTATCTGTCAATGCTGTTTTATTACTTCATGCTTTTCTTCCTAGTTGTGAATATTCTGCCTATGACTCTACCTGACTGTCAACTATGTTTTCTTTTCTGTCTGCCGTACTGTAATCGCTAGTAGACCTATCATTTTTTAACTTGAGTAATATGTTACTTGTTGGTAAACTGTTCAATATTCATATTTAGCAGTAAATAGTGAATTAGCTCACTACAAATCGGTCCTTTCTCATAAATTTCAACCTCTTCGCGATAGCATATGGAACAAGTAAACGTTGTTGCTAATGTGATACTGTCTGTTTGCCAATGTGAAAGCATGTTCACTGTCCATGTTTTTTTTCGGTTTTTTTCTCATTTTATCGTCTTTCTCTTTTTTTGTTTTTGACTTTACTGTTTTGGTCTTGATTCCCTGTGTTTTCACTCTAACTGTTGCAAGCTCTATCTTGTTTCAGTTGTTGGTTGCGCTAAGACAAAATGCAAGTTTTACTCTAAGTGTGAGGAGAAATCCAACGGCCAGGCTGTCTGTGTCTGTCAGGAAAAGTGTGCTTTCTTGTTTGTCCCGGTCTGCGGTAGTAATGGGAAAACGTACATCAACCAATGTCTGTTGAAGGTTGACTCGTGCAAGCAAAGACGCAATATTGTTGTGCTACAGAATGGTGCTTGCAGTAAGTTGCACTCCATTGAACCATGTTCTTTTGTGACACGATTCTCTTACCTAAACAGTTATTAAAACATATTCTGACAATAGATGATGTACGCAAATATATCTCAGGAATTACATTCTTAGCATTCTTTCAATAAATACACGTTTGTATTACTAAATGGACATTATGCACTGTTCTATTAGGCCTTTACTAACAAAACAAAAAGCCATCACAAACTTTGCCATTTAAGACTACATCTAAACCCTTTTTCCTGTCATTAACCACCTAGCTCCATGCGCCCTCCTTAAGTGCAGCTTCTATGCCAAGTGCGAAGCTCTTTTGGACGGAACTTTGGAATGTGTGTGCCCTAAGCGGTGTCCTCTGTCATTCAATCCAGTCTGCGGCAGCAATGGACAGACCTACCCCAACGAATGCACACTTCGGGTCGAGTCCTGTCGCTCGAAAACTCGTGTTACTGTTATGCAGCAAGGCCAGTGTGGTAGGGGCATCTGTGGTATCTTTTTGGAATCACCTTTTACACCTCTGTTCCTTTGCTTTTTCAAGGTTCATATTTCAAACTTCTGTTGCTTTCCAAATTCTTTTCATCCTTTCAGGTACAACTTTACGGAATACCTCTTCTGTGCTTAAATTTGTTTGTTTCTTTCAACGTTCAAGTTTTATACCTGTGTTACTTCAAATTTCTTTGTATATTTCAGGCTTCATCTTCATACCTCTTTTGCATTCAAAACTCTTATGTATCTTTCAGAGATCACCTAACATAGTCTTGTTCTACTTCAAATATCTTTGTATACTTCAAAGTTCATTTTTCAAACCTCTGTTGTAGCTTTATTTGCAATTTCCGTAGACTCCTTTTAGAATACATTGTTGTTTCATCTGATTGTCCTCGCAATTCTTTCTGGACTTTTTTGAAGTTCTACTCAGAATGCTTAAATTCTGTGGGCTAGTCTAAATGCTTCTTGATGCCATCTTGTGAAATAGTATTTGTGTGTAATCTTTGACTCTGATATTTTACTCTCCTTCTCTAGTTTTTTGGTACTTCATTGTTGTTACCGTCTTGCTTTAGAAACTTTTCTATCCCTCTTTGCACACAATGAAAATGTCGATCCTTTAATGTTTGGCCTTGTCCTCCTCAGAATGCTCGGGTACCAACTGTGCCCCAAGTGGCAGTCGCCACAAGCGCTCATCTGACCTTGCCTTCCTTCCAATTGAACGTTGGGATAACTTTTTTGTCGAATCTTCTTTCAGTAAGTCTTTAGACCTTCTGTAGTGATGTATGTTTCGCACTATTCCTCCACTCACCAAACCACTGCCTTGTTATCCCGAGTATCAGCGAGTTTAGCTATGGCCGACTGTGCGACACTGTTGCTTTAATGTGGAAGAGTTGCTTTTATAAATCAAACCTTAAGGGAAAGTTACATAATTTATCAGACAAACGAGGCAAGGACACTGCCCTACAAGTTATATAACTGTCCTATCTTAGGCAGTATTGGTAAAAATGGACTGAACTTCAATCCGTAGGGAGACAAATCGGTAAAATGAATTAGTACTCATTAAATCTGAAATCAAGCAGCATTTTTATGGCAAAGTTCAATACAACGTTAACATCGGAAAGTACACCGCTGACCAATACCTTTTGTTTAAGCTATGGAGGGTTCAATTTGTCTCCATAGGAACCAATTCGTCAGTGGCGATTCATATATCTTTATCCAAAAATACAAAGGGTTGGGTTGCAAACACAATAAAAGTGAATTGGACATCCGTCCAGTCAGCGAATTTCAAGTCGGTAAAATGACAGCGTTAGAAAAAAAAAGATACATAATTTTTACCTGTAATCGAACATTATGGTAAAGCTCAAGACAACTTCAGAAGGAATAGCCAAGATTGGGAGACGCTTTCAGGGAGTGAGCTACCAGCTCGTGAGATGACGTCACAGAGTACACCACAGGCCTTCAGGAGGCAATATCATAAGTTACACCATTGAACTTAACATCTTTGTTTCTCTACTCTTTTCGGAAGTGCGTGGGTTCATTTAAGTCCCCTGATAGAAAGTGGAAAGACTAGATCAACGGCTTAACGCCCCTGTCCACAGACGGTGTAGCGAAGTAAGACCGCCCAAAGTTCAATCTTCGACCAAAAGAACGGGAGTTGAACTCGGGAATTCTTAGTTTGCAGTTTGACATCTTCTTGAACAACGCACTCAGTTTCTTGCTTCCACACGTAAACACAGCAATAGAGAGAGGAGGTTTAGGGGCTAGAAACAGGTCATTACAAAAACAATTTCCACGATTTTTCCACACAACATCAACAAACAACAACTTAATTTTGTAGTTCAGTTTAATAGATTTGTGTAAAAAGTGGATACTGATAAGCTGAAGGTAGTGGACTAATCGAGTTCAGATTGCCATTAGGTTGGACTTGCAGTTCATGTTAGTCGCTTAAAGGAACTAAAACTTTTATGCTAGAATAACTAAACAAAGAACACAGAAACAAGACACAAAACCTGAGAGAAGCTATGTAATAAATTTGTTGAGACAACCACACAAACAGATTTTGGAGAGAAAAAAAATGAAAAACACGCTTGTACACGCAACTCAATTAACTACACGCCCAACACAGATCACGAGACCTTTTGTGAACAGTATGTCTGAGGTAATACCTTTGGTCGCAGCTTTAGTTGGTTTGGACTGTCTTTGTTCACAGGGGCCCCGTCCTTCAGTGGCAGTTCCTATTATCTGTACCCAGAGATGCAAAGGGTTGCAAACAAGATAAATGTGAAACTGGACATCCGTCCGGTCAGTGAATCTGGGGTCATTTTCTGGGCAGTGGGAACTCCGCAAGGATCCAAAGACCCAGACTACTTCTATATTGCCCTTAAACGCGGCCATGTTGTTCTTGGGTAAGTATACCTTGTTACATGTTTCTATCAAAGTCTGAATGGCAGAGGTTTGAAAGAATTGTACTATATTTGCCAAAAAGGGAATGTTAATCGACATCAGCAAACTGTTGAAATCACCGGCAGCACTTCACTTCTAATTGAAGACACTAGTTATTAATAAAGCTGACCCACTTTAATACTCAGCTTTAAGCTGCCTAAAGGTTATAAAATACATAGATATTTAAAAAACATATAGAAGATATTACAGTTTCCAAAAGATCACTGATCGGACTTTGAACAACCGGGCAATGGATTTTATCTCCGAGTGGCAAAATTATCTCACGAGTTAAACGCAGCGAAACGAGTGAGTTTTTTGGCCACAAGAAGATAAAATCCATGTCTTTAGGAAACCGTGTAATGTTCTTTTTATTATTTGGGCGCCGAATAGGCCTCTATGCTTTTTTAAAGTTTTTGGAAAATCTTCAGAAGTCTTCGGATATGTTCGAAAATCGGCGATATTTTCACAAGTGAAGATATGGAAAATATCCTACGCGGGACCTGGATGTACTGTCATTTGGATTCTATGAGTGGTTTATTTTCCAGTAAAACACTTTTGCCCATATAATAAATGAGTATATCAAACGTTTTCATCGCAGGTATGATCTCGGTAGCGGTGCAGCCAGGATAGTGAGTGAGAACAAGGTGCAGTTAAAGAGCTGGAACAGCATCCAGGTCAAGCGGGACCGGAAGCGAGGGACACTTACGCTCAACAGCGTGATGGTTCAGGGAGAGTCAAAGGGGAAACTCAGCGTCCTCAATCTGAACGGGCCTGTCAGCTTTGGAGGTTTGAAACAGAAAACCGATCTGTAAGTGGATAGAACGCATTTGCATACCCACTAATTCTTTGTAACTTATAAAACTCATGCTAACAATAACAATAGTAACAATAATACTAACAGTAATAACAATAATAATAAAAATAATAATAATAATAATAATAAAACAAATAATAATAGTAATAATAATAATAATAATAACAGTGACAAAAAATGTTTGGAAAGGGATTAACACCATTGTGTTTGAAAAAATAGAAACATTCTAGAAAAGGTCTATCTATAACATTAATAACAGCAGTAATACTGTAATAACAGCAATAGTAATAGTAATAATAACAATAACAATAATAATAATAATAGTAACAGTAGTAGTAAAAAGAAGATTAAGAATAAAGGTAGAAATCATACCTCTCGAACGATACTCCCGACCACCAATAGTTTTTCTAGCCTAAACTTCAAAGCAATTAAAAATCGGGAAAGCGCCGGAGAGAATCGAGATAACCGAGTTCCAGATGACGGAAAACTACTACATCTTAAAACCGGTAACGGAAGTAGTTTTACTTTGCGCTTTCGTCTGACCGCTAATAATGCTTCTTGCTTCCAACTCTAGTGCCGTCAGGAAAATGGGCATATCGGCGGGTTTTCATGGCTGCGCCCGGAGCCTCCGTGTAAAAGGGACCTTCTGGAACATGACGTATTCAGACGCTACCAGTAACATTGGGACGTTTGATGGCTGGTGGCCGACTGAACATAAGAGTGTGAACAATGAGTGCTCGGCCGATTTGTGCATGCTTCACACCTGCGAAAACAACGCTCGGTGCTTCGTTAGGAGAAGAGAACCAAACATCTCTCAATGCCGCTGTCTTAGCGGCTTCACCGGCGCCCGGTGTGAACTAAGAGGTATGAACTGTATTTCTGTTTGTACTGAGCGTCATGTCTTTGTCTAAACACGATGTCTGAAGTATAGCGCTGATAGAATGAAGCGGTTACGATTGGAAGATATGTCATTTCCAGTCTCCTCGTAAAAGGACTCTGGTGGGCTGGTAAAGTGTTGCCTAGGGCTCCTTACGACAAACTCGACAGAGCAGTCTTGGCATCGCGAGCCACTGAGGTTGTTGGGTGCTGGAGTAATCTTTACGAATCCCTTGACAATGTTGACTTTTACGATTAAGTGTAGTTTTAACTTTTTCCCGCTCTACGTCTTAATGCCTTGAGCTTTTTCACGGATCTAGTGAACACTACCACGGCTGTTTTTATGTAATAACTGTGCTAAGTATATGTAAACTAGTTAAATATTTACCTTGTTATTTATGTTCTTGTTAACTCACCTTACCACGCATTCTTAATCCGTTTGCAGTTTATATCCCTTACTTCTCCGGTAACTCATTCATGGAGCTTAGTTCCCTGGTCGTGCTCACGAGAGAGTTTTTCTCCTCGTTTGATATTCGTCCAGAGCGACCCAACGGGTTAATCTTCTACACCGGCCATCCGACCAGCAGAGACTTTATCTCTCTTGCTATGCGAAACGGACGATTGGAGTTCAGGTGAGATTAACTGCTCTTCTGCAAGCTTTGTCCTGAGTTGAACAAATTTGTAATAAGACTCATTGGGATTCTCTTTAGCTTGTGCCTAATATCTAATTTAAAATCAAGAACAATCTTTGGTCGTTTTCAAATTGTCAATTTTGACCAGCAAAAAGAAATTGATTTTAGCCAGTTAAAGTGGAAAGTTGAGTATAGGAATATTTCAATTTAATAAGTTACCGAACCAAACGAAAAACTAACAACTTCAACTGATTCATCAGGTTACCCAATTTCATCAGACTTCGGGAGAGATTGAGATACATAGATAGATAGAGAGAGGGGGGGGGGGGGTTGTTACAGAGGTGGGCTAAATACGGAGGTCTTATTAAAGCTTTTACGGTATCTCTTGTTGAAGTAACATTCTGTACCTGTCCTGTCTTGCACAGATACGACATGGGTAAGGGCATGGCTGTCATCTCGTCAGGTGTCCTGAATCCATCAGTGTTGTACAAGGTAACAATTTCCCGAGATGGGACAACAGGATTTCTCATTGTGAACGGGACCAAATACACAGGACAGGCCGGCGGTAATTGGGTCAATCTTAATCTTGCTGAACAAAAGTCGTATTTGGGAATGTTTGGAGGATCCCAAGCCGAAAAACTTGCAGCGTAAGTTTCTTCATTTAGTTTACACAATCACACACACTACAACTTGTTTTAGCATTTAATAATGTCCTTTCCATTCATTTGTTTTTTGTCTCTTTTCCATTTGTATTGTTTTTGCTTTGTTTTTGTCTTGCCAATCCATTTTTTCTTTTTTGTTTTGTTCAGTTTTCATAAAATAATATTATGCATTTTACATACCATCATTGAATTTAGCGCAGTTTGTTAGATCTCTGACTGCCAATCAGAAGGTACCGAAATCATTCCCCGGTCTGGTCGAGGGTTGAATTTTGAAAGACGTTATTCTTTCGCCCGGCCTCACCGTCTTGGGACAGGAAGGTTGATATGTTGGTCTGTTCTCCTAAAATGATATTCAGGGGGCTCATATAAAAACCAAGACACGTCCCCCTGTGTTTGGGGCTGTGATCGGAGGTCAAGTAAGACTGTATAACGTTTGTCAGGAAGCTACCAGATGCTCTCATTTCGATCTCGTGACCTGCGCAGATTTTGTTTTGGAAGAGACATTTTGCTACACAGCCTTACTTTATCATTATCATTATCATCGTTACTGTTAATGCTATTCTCTTTTCCTTACTTTTAATTTCATTTTCATTTATTTCATTTCATTTCATTTCATTTCATTTGGTTTTGTTTTTCATCAGAGAAAGACGTACCGAGGTTTCAGTGGGTTTCACTGGCTGTATTAGTGATCTACGAGTTGAGATGCCCGACAAAGGCCTGATGCCAGTCAACCTACAAAAACCAAAGCAGACCGACAGATCTCAGAATATTAAGGAATGTGGCTGTAAACACAATCAATGTCACAACAGCGGTTTTTGTTTGGAGAGGACAACCGATTTCTTTTGTGAATGTCAGATCGGGTTCACAGGTCCTCAATGCGACGTGCAAGGTTTGTGATCGTAGTCTACACTAAATGTAACATACACCAAGTATGTGCTGTAACTTACACACGCGCAAAGCATCATGATTCGAGGCACGTGAGCCATCTTGGATATTAAGATAATTTCAAAACACAGCGAGTTACTCATTCTTCCTGCAGACAAACGCTACAGTGATGTCTGTAAATTTCCAAAAAACCTTCCTTTATCTCCTATGATCACTTACCCTCCCCGCCTGATGCTAGCTTCGGCCCAGTTTGTGTATTAACTACCTTTAGCGGAGTGAGCGCACAAGTTCAACTGTTACCGACAGGGTAAACGCAAGAGATGCATTGTAAGAGTTACAAGGAAAAGCGTTTCGCACAGGGAGCTGGAGGCTTTCCTACTTTGCACGCTATCAATAATAAGGATAGCATTCATCTCAGAGAACGGTAACTACACAGCAGAAAATGAAGGGTCGTACACTAAGAGGGGGCAACATCGCTAACCCTAATCCCCCCCCCCCCTTCCACAGGGAAGTGAAGAATTATTATTTCCATACGTTTCCATACATACATTACGGTCCTCAAATAAAGCTTTACTCAGAGTTCCCAGATGCAATCTTAAGACCTATGGAGAAAGAGCGTTCTCATATATTGCCCAACTCTGTGGAATTCTCTTCCAGAAGACATGAGGATATGCAAATCATTAAACACTTTTAAGTCAGATCTAAAAACATTTCTTTTTAAATGCATCTTCAACTGATAGTTTTTAGTGTAATGACTTTTAAATTCTTTTTCATTTCCAGTTATTGTTGATTATTTAAAACTGCAACTATTGTAAAGTAAATCATATGTAAGATTATAAGAATTGTAAGTTAATCGGATTTTATAGGCTTTAACGATTGTAAAGCGCTGTTGGATTTTTAAGAAATGACGCTATATAAAATTAATTATTATTATTACTACTATTATTAACTGAGCGGTGTTGCAAGGATACTGAGTTTTCGGGTGCACACTATCACTGAGTCTTTGTATTTGGCACGGGTTGTTGGACAGGAACGTAAACCGGGATGATTAGTAGGCACGAACCTGCACCAAGATGCAAAATTAAACAAGAGAAATTGGACAAGGTATATCATGGGTTGTCGAGTTAGATTGGGATAATTAGGCACGCCTGTGAAATAGGACGTTGAGCTAGGCAAGAGAATACATTAAGATGTCCGTTTTGGCACGGGCAGTTAGGAGCGGTCGTAAAATAGTATGTTGTGCTGAGTTGCGTACGGATGCTGAGATAGTTTACAAATTTTTGAATTAGACACATGCATACAATTCCTTCTTATATCCATCCATCTATCCATCCATCCATCCATCTATCTATTTGTCTGTC
>JAOBRG010385138.1:0-10910 GCA_027574985.1 Umimayanthus nakama | reverse complement strand
AGATTGTAATTTTTTGCTTCACTGATTCACTGGTTTGTTATATGCTAACGTAATTATTCACCTCAGTGTCGGTGAAATGCCCAGTATATTCACCTCGCCGCATTCGCGGCTTGGTGAATATCCTGGCCTATTCACCTCCACTTCGGTGAATAATTGCTGGATATACTATTCTGATAAACCAATCAGAGCACGCGAAAAGTGCTATCCACCTGTTTGGTTAATACTAAACAGAGATACCATAACTACTGAAATATTAAAGAGAAACTGTACAGACCACTGTATGTCATCGCTGACATAAAAGACAAATCAGTAGCTGATCATCAATAGGATACCTAAAATGAGCGCAGTTCTAGACAAGTTGTATCGGCTTCATTAAACCTAGACCAATTGCAGACCATTTTAGGAGGATCCACCCACAACTTGCATGTCAGCACGATTACTAAAAAAACATCACTCAGGGTTGCCACTGTTGATTGGATGTGAAAATCAAGGACTTAAAACATTTTGCCCATTCCAGGACTTTCAAGGACCACAATCCAAATTCCAGGACTATCCAGGATTTTCAAGGACCGTGGCAACCCTGATTACTAAAGCCAAGGAAAACAGAGTCAAAAACAAACATCTGGTTTTTTTTGGAAAATTAGACACACTCAGAAGAAAACATGGTAGACCAGTCCGAAATACCAGTGCAGCAATTCAAATTACACAAAAACAACAAAGTGAAATGTTATTTTATTTTCACACACTTTCTTAATGAATCAAAAGATAAGTGCAGTATTAAAAAGTGTATGATTGCAAAAATAAATGAACTAGTATAAGTGCAGAAACTTTGATTGTTTTAGTTTTATACTTTTGTGATAATACTTTGTTGCCCTATAAACCAGCTTCGCTGGTTGCTTTACTTCTAATAACCAAGTCAACTAATTACTCAGGCTGGAAGGCACAGAGTTGAGATTTCAGCTCCAATCTTTTCTTGATTTCTTTGTGTCACACAAAGTATGCAAATTTAATTTTAGTCTGCATTACTTGAAGTGTCTCAATAGCCAAGTGGTTAGGGCGTCAGACTTTGAATCTGTTGACCAAAGTTTGATTCCTGGTGGATGTATATCAAACTTTTTTCTTTTTTTCTTTTCATCAAAGAAAATAAAACAAAATTTTAGAATAAAATTTAAAAGTTCAAAGTCTATTTGTATATCAGAACAAATCAGAAAAGTTATATCACAAAATATAAATGTGATTTATAAACAATCTACCAAATTGGCCATTTTCCTTTTAACACCTGCATCCACTGCACTTCATGAAAGCTACATGTAGTTTATATGATAAACCAATTGTAGCAATAAAATGCTAGCTCAGTAAAGTTAGAAACAACTATCAGAATTTGGCAAGGTCCAGGCTGAGTTAGGCTTTTTTTATGTCTCTTATTCACTGCTCAAATGAAAGGTTGATTAGATTACTAGTAACTAGCATTATTTTACCTTCCCTGAATGCCTTCCTGGCCAAGGGCCCAGGGCCATCGACAGTAAGCCCATCATCGTCTGGTCCCCAACTGCTGCTGTAAATGTCAATGAATTCTCTTGCATGACTGAGTGAGCCTCCTTCAACTGCATCTGTCACATCCCCATCAAGCATGCGCACCCCACCAATACGTGCGTTGTAAGCAACTCCTACTCCGCAGATATTGTTGTTCACATCAGCAGCAACCTCACCAGCACACCTTCAAAACACAAGTTAAACCATTTAAAATAGGCCTTTAAAAACCCCTAGCAAGGTTGTTCCTCAGAAAAAAAAGTAACTCCCGACCAATGGACTAATAGCTGGTATTAATTTTTTTTCGCCTCATAGTTAATATCTGAAATTGCCAATTGTCAACTGAATAACTTTCATTTGTCAGTTCATGCAGGTCTAAGAGGTAAAATCCTGAAAGCAAAACATTTGATCTTATTAAGACTCTTCTAAACACTTTATTTTAGATTTTCAAAGCAACCTACAGTAAACCATTGTCTGACTGGGCTAACGTGATACACTTACTGATATTAGAAGGCCCTAGAACTAGCCTACTTACACACATATAGAAAATTGATATAAGGTTTTTAGGTTAATAGCTTATCAGATGATATTGGTAATCCATTACTTGATATGGATAAAATTCTCAGTGCTAATACATGTAGCATGTCCACTAATATTAAAACAAAAACTCACAATGGTCCTGAATTTCTTAAATTCTAGGAAATAATTTAAACTTTCTGTCCACACTTCACTGGAAGCAAGCAAAACTCAATGTTGGTTTACCAATGAAAATGATATAATACATGATGTTAACTATTGCTACAAAAGTAAAAAGCTTTCAAGAAATTTGCTGTCGAAGAAATTTAAGTTGCAATAAAATGAACTCTTACTTAGAGCTAGGGTGCTAAAACACTATTAAATTTATCTTGCTCTTCTAAAGGACTGTACATTGACACTGATACAAACTTTAAAATGATTATTCTAAAAACAATCTTAATAATGCATTATCATAGTTACATATTAAAATATTCAGATGTTTGAATAAAGAAAACTTACTTATTTAATAAATTATATAGTTCTATTTCAGAAGTAATCGAACAAAAAATAAAATCATTATTTGGAATCTAAATTATAAGCTACACGAGCTTAATGTGTCTTTACAAAATCTCCTTTCCACGAGTTTAGAAGATGAAGGAAGTTGTGAGGATGCGGTAAGTGGAATGAGTGATTGTGACTGAGCAGTTGTTTTTGTATATTCAACTTGTATATGTTCATATTATTACATCATACATATGAAACCGAGGTGATTGGGGTTCGGTTTTAGCTTGTTTGAAACTAAAATCGATTGCGGCAGATTCCAACAAATCTGTAGGAATGAAGAACTTGTTTGTTTGTGTATAACAAATATAAAATCATAAAAGAAGCTGAGCAACTAAAAAAACAACTGAACTCAACAAATCCCGGAGCAGAACTGAAATGTAATTTGTGACACACTTGTCAGACACAGTTGTACACGTCGAGTAATGTGATCTTCATACCACATGGTACATATCCAAATATAGCCAGTTAGAAAACCTAACTTACTGTGTTTACACTGATATCCAATTCAAGAAAACACCACAACTCTATTTCAACTCATGAAACACTGTGGAACTACTACACTATGCAATGACACCTGTAAAATTCTGTATTTACACATTGCACTCAAGAAAACAAGTGGATCCTATGTGAGGATAATCCTTTACATATCAAAAAGACATAGTTCAACTTTATGTCAATTTAAGTTGGAGTTGTAAACTCAACTTGGCTACACATACCTACATAGACTTTATTTTTATTCAGAATTTAAATAGCTTTACAAACTGATTGTAACTAGTATCTCCGAAATTACTAAATATATAAACAAGTAAATAAATAAATTCAAAACAAACAGTTAAATAAACAGGATTTTACAAATTAAATTTAAATCAATACATTATGAAAGGCCTTTAAAAACTAAGTTCAGTATACTGAGTTCAAATTGGTCTTAAAAGGGTTCAAATTTTTGGAACTTACATCTAGTTTCTTCCCTAAAATGGAAAACTCATGAAAAGACAAAGTTTCATAGCCAGCAGTTAAAACCATACAGTCTGTTTTAGCTCTTTTTCATAGATTGTTGGTATTTAAATTTAGCTTTCAACTGAGACTTACAGTACTTAATAATTTTTTTTCAGTAATCCAAGCCAAATTAGAACAATCTAATTTTTTTAGAACAATCTAGCCAGGAGTGATAATAGTTTTCATACCAGAAATTCAGTATGAAAAGGATTAATACTTAAATCAACCACTTAATCCTGAAATGAAAACAACACCTACATTATTGTTCATTCACGAATAAAATAAGCAAATGACATGGTCCAGCTCTTTCAAATCTGTCTTGAGTTGAACTTGTTTACTTTTGAGTTGCAAAAGTTGAAGGTATCCTACTTATGAACAGTTACTGATTTGCCATTTATTTCAGCTACAATTTAATTAAAGTGATTAATATTAATCATAGAAAGAATTCTTTCTTGTTCAGTACCTCAAGGCTGAAAACAACTTGTACTTACTATTCTTAACATAGCCAGTGTGGCTGGCATTTCAGTCATTAATGGCGAGAGGAAGAAAAAAGCAGGCAGTGAGAAGAAAGAAAATGTTACCTGTCAGACAGCAGTTTAATGGGAGAAATAGTTTGAATTAGTGGTCTCTGGAAGCCACTAATTCCAGTTGGCTGCCCCATTGACAAACATTTTGAAGACTAGCTTTAAGACCTTCAATCAAGCGGTTTTTGTGCTGCTGTGTTGTTCAGTGTTCTCCCTAAGAGGTGGTTGCTACTTAATCAAAAATGGACAGTGGGGCTGCGGGGAGGGGGGACTGGTGTATTCGCAAGCTTTTAAGCTTTAAGTGCTGTTTTTGCAAAGATTAAGTTTGCTTTTAAACCATTAATACCAATCAACTTACAGAATGCAGAAAGACAGGATTCAAAGGCAAAGATTTAGAAAAAAAATTAGAAATGACTGGTTTGTTTTTTGCAACATTTGGTATTTGACAAGTAAGTATTTGCCCAAGACTAAGCGGTGCTATCTCTAAGCCAAGCAGCAGGGTTTTAAGCCAAGCTGCGGGTGTTTTAGGCCAAGCAGCCCGCTTATCTTAAAGGCTCTAGGAACATGTTAATGTTGAATACAACAGAAATATAACATTGAGTCGTTGAGATAAGCTCTGTTTAGTGGAACAGGCTTTTGCAATGCAATTTATATATTTGCTATTAAAGTGTTCAACCCCTGCTCCACATTGAGACTGTATCAACTGGTTTGCAAGTTGCACACAACAGAGATGTTTGTATCTTCCATTTTCGACACAATTTCATTTCCACTGTACAATAATTATAATGCATGTATACAGTTTGCATTATTAAGTGCTAATTAAAATTTTCTCTCATTTAACTGACCTATGACTGCTCACATTTCCCTTCTTCTTACTTCTGCACCCACCCCCCTTGCTGTTTTTCTTCCCCTCGCCATTTGTGACTGAAAAACCATATACCACTATCATTATGATAACTGTTATTAATATTATTACTTTAATTTGTATTATTATGAAGATTATGATTGTTATTGTTATTATTATTATTATTCAAGTTTATTCTTCTTATTCTTATTATGTTATTACTATTATCTTCCTTGAAAAAATCTTTAATCTGCCCCATACAACTAACCTTGTTCCATGTTTATTGATGTTGTCCCTAGTGTATTTTGGGAATGGGTCATCGTCATGACTGTTAAAATCATAGCTTGCTTTCGCATAATAGTTCTTCTTCAGGTCTGGATGTGTGTACTCAATCCCATCATCAAGTATAGTGACCACTACACCTCGACCAGTAATGTTCTTCTTCCATACTGGTGCCACATTGATGTCAAACCCTTTTGGCCCTGGAGTCTGACCTTTAGAACAAAAAACACAGAACTATTTCAATCTGCACTGGACATTTACCAAAAACCTTTACTAGAAGTAAATCTGAATGTAACTGTGCTGAGCACCAAGAAGTGGTTATTTTGCACAGGGAAATCATACAACAAGAAAATAACTGGGTTCAATTCCTCAACACTCCAAGTGAATCAAAGCCTAAGAAATTTAGGTCGCTTTGCGTTATATTTTGTCTCAGTCTGACTGGTCTGACTGTCAGTTCATAAATCAAAAATTTGCACTAGCTCTCAGAACTGGTTCTCTGCCCATCTACTTAGATCAGAGCCATTCAGTTCTCCTGATCTGGTCACCCAAAACAAGTTGTGTTTGTGTGTTTGGTATAAATATACGTTTGCAACTCAGCCTTTTCTATTAAACTGGCCTGAACCAGGTTTCTTTGGCCAGCCAGAAAGCATGAAGGATATATCAGTGACATATCAGATGGTATAAAAAATATTATCAAATACAGTCCAGTGGTTATTCAATTGCAAGCAACTTTATTGGTTTGGTGGTTACCAGTTATCAGCTCACACTCTAGTGAAAATGCATAGTTGTAAGGTGGTCATGTATGGTGGCTGAAGGCAGTTATTTCACCAGCTGCTGTGCGATTCTATTGATAGTTTTACTAATTTATATAAAAAAAAAGAATAATAAAATTATTAAATAAATTTAATTTTGAAATGAACTGGAATTAAAAAGAAAACATATAATAAAAAATATGAAATTAAAATAAAAGTTTGTGGCAGCTCTCGGCCAGTGATGGTGACAGCTAATATTCAGTGCAGTCTTGATAATGAAAGCATAGTTGTTAATTATTATTAACAGTGCTTGCACTTCATGATAATTATTATCACAGAAACCAATAAATAGTGGACTTAAGCCTCAACTTCACTGTAATTAATCATTACTCCACAAGGGGGTCAAAAAAAATGGGGGTAGGAAATTTCTCAAAATTTTAATAAAATTTAATGGAAGATCAAAATAACCAGGGCATGAGAATTTTCTGAAAATTTTAATAAAAGCAGCGAATAAGCACTGCACTCACCATTCATTCAATGTACTTTACTGAATTGCAGAAAACCTGGAAGTTAGGGCTACAATAGAGGGATCACACGATACGACAGGACAGGCGCGATGTGGAGTCTGATTTTTGGTGGGAAATTTTGTGCCAAAAATGCACGAACACAAGCATAAAGTGCTTGCCAAACATTTATTGCTTTTGCTTTGGCCTGTGATTTATTATCAGACCTGCAAATTAAAAAAAAGGGGTGGGGGGAACCTATTAAGCTCCCGGGGGTGGGCAAAATGCCCAAAAATTAAAGACAAAAGGGGACATTTATTTGGCACCAAAGAGTAACTGTGTCTCTTTTATATGAATTTAGTGTTCTAGTAGGAGACTTGAATTTGCAAACTGTAACCATCTGTTCAGGTGCTGGTCTTTGCATAGTCCGTGTGTATGAATCTAGACTCACAGTTTCACACTATCATGTATCTAGAAGACAGAGCTATTTGTACCAAAAGCTTTGACCCTTTGTTTTGAGAACTCAAGAATAGATTTCTGAGAACAGAAATTCACATAACGAATACATAGGTATGGTGGTAACAGAATTGAATTGGCCAACATATTTTGTGTTTAAATGAGTGTTACCCGCAGTGTGGTTTGTCTAACTTCAACTTTTTTTTACCGCAACACCAATGGTGCTTGAAACATATTTATGTGAGCACCAGTAAGTTATGTTCACATTCATGAATACAACTTTCTTTAATAAATTATAGCCCTTCCAATCTTGTGACTGTTTAAGATCAACAAAATGATATTTCAAGTTTTTCTGCAAAAAGGTACTTGTCAGAGTAATTTTTAAATCATTTTTCAAAACTGGTTGTTTGTAAAGCTTGGTAGAATATGCTTAAAACGTTAAACTGTAGACACAGATCAGTTTCTAATAGAAACACAACTTTGTTAAAAACACAATTGAAAATGATGCCCTGTTGCCAGGGAGACAGTGAAATTTGACGAAAACGTAAACTTGAAAAAACAAGGACAATTGTTTCAAATGAAATATTCAGGATCATCTTATCATATATCATTGATAACGAAAATGGGTTTTGGTACAACAATATTGTAGAACTCTGTACACCTGTCTAGAGTGGATACCTGACAAATTCACCATCACAACATTTATTTCTTGAGAAAACTACCGGTAACAAACAAACTCAAGAAAACTTTAAAAAATAACATCTTATTTCCAATGATTTCTAAGTACAGCCTTCACTCAAGTATTTTTATTCTCGTTTTCAACAAAATTTGGTGGGCCTTATATCTATTTAGCTTTCAATTGGTATATAATTTTTATATCGGTTATATTCTTATTTACTGATTGATAAAACTCGTGCATACGAAAAGATTTTTATACTACCAGCCAAAAACCCATATATTTAAAAACTGCAGAACTTTGAAGACGTATATAATAAAGTTTAAATTGCTAATTATGGAACATGAAATTTGTTTTAAAATCTAAGTATAAAATCCGTCACCGAGTCAACCGAGTTGGCCATAGAAGATGCAATCTCTCTTTGCTTAGAAGCCCGACATCTTCGAAGTTTGTACCAGTAAAATGTTATGTTACTCGCTGCTCCAAGAAGACCGATCATGAAACTTCACAGCAGCCCGGAAACTCGTGAACAAAATGAAACTGCGGGATAACACAAAGTGAAAGTCTGCCTTGGAACCTAAAACTGTTGTTAAAAAATCATGTCGATGACCGCCACATTTACCTTGCCGAAGGTAACTTTCTGTAGTATGATCTGAATACGACCGTTCAGTCGAGCCACAAAAAATAATTCCAGTCTAACAATAGTGTTGTAGCTTTTTCCCACAGAAACGAACAACATTCATGCCGAAGTGGCGGGGTCCGGGCCATGCGATTTAGGGGGGATCAGACCTGCAGACCCAACAAGACAGAAGGAAAAGCACAGATGAAATGTAAAACTTATATAATGAAGAGAACGATAACCTTGATCAACAAAAGCTTCACAACACCTTTGTTAGAAATAGATTTGGTTCAACCACGGACAAAGGCCTTAGCAATTTTTTAACCCTATCTCAATATCTGCATCTAAACTAAGAACTATAGACATTCAACCAGCCTTTACCGCAAAACTTCGCCTTTCCTTCAACTTTAAAAACAAAAGCAATCCGCGGCGGCATTCCAATGGCTTTTACAGAGTGACAAATCAAAAACCAGTGGCTTAATAACGAGTTCATGTGTCTTTCAAAAACTATGTCAAGGCCGTTACGATATAATTACTATAGGACTTGCTGGTTTTAAGAAATACACGTATGCTAACTGGAAGGCAGGATGTGGCTACTCTGAGCAAACAAGAATGAAACTCTATTCTTTTGTAAACCAAGAAGCACATCTCCCTTATCTAAGGGTTGGGAAGACATACTTTGTAATCGGAAATGCTCGGTTTTATCTTAACTCACCAGAAAATTCCAAAATACATTAAGAGCTCTCGCACGATGCCGACACCAAACAAATATGTCGATCAATCCATTGCTTTTAACAATACGCTAAACCTTAAAATTAAAGTTCCAGGAGTGTTTAGATTTTCTATGAATCGAAACAAATCGAATCGCCGCTGGCAATCAAAACGCCTGAACAAACACTCAGCTTCGTGTTGCGCGTGTCAGTGCACCGAACGTGACGGTGACAACTCCAAAGCAATTTTTTCTCCAACTATAAATTTACATACAAATCGCCATTGTTAAATTACTTACCAGAGTTATTGAGGTACCACTGATCGACGTAAAGTGGATCTGTAAACCCTCTCTTACTTCTTAACAAGATCTTTTGTTGTAGAGCATGTCTGATGTGTGGGTCGCGTAGAAAGTTCGTTGTGTGAGATTCAATGCTTCGTCGCAATCGCTTCGAGTAAGTCTTATGCTCAAGAATGTAGAAACCATCAAGAGTTCCAACTTGGCCCCTGTTTATGAATCCATGTCGTCTTGCGAGTTCGTCGATATACTCCGAGCCTCTCGAACTGAAGATCACCCAGGAATTGGAGTAAAAATTATCCTTGTGATGTCGTCGACCTTCGGCAAATGCATTTAGCACAAAGCTCAGCCATATCAACAATCGGGCGAACTTTACGGCCATGTCACGAAGCTAAAAAGCACGTTTGGTTCTTTCTGCATTCTACCTCTCCTTCACCATATTCTTGAAGGAAAATGTTTTCAAAACAGCCCGGTTGACTTATGTTCGCAAATCATAACTATGCACAAAAAGAAAAAAATAAACTAGAGGCTTCAACACCAGTTATTTCAGCGTCGAACCCACAAGTCTTTGCAGTCTCACAAGCCTTCACTTCCGGTTATGATAAGTTTGGGACCTGCGTTCGAATGTTCTGATTGGCTATTGCAGCAAACTTTTTTCTATCTTTTTTTTAAAAAAAAAATCCATTTCTTCAAAAAAATTTTTCTTTCGCATAATGAAGCACTACGGAAGCCTTTGCTATTTTAAATACAGTTACACCACGATAACTCAAATCCTCGATAATTCGAATTACCCACTAACTCGAACTAAAAGTGCTGTCCTTTGTATTTGCTTCTTGTATTTCCTTTAAATTTAACCTCGGTATCTCGAACATTCTATAATTCGAAACCCCGCTTACTCAAAAAGATTCTTACTTCTCTTCAGGTACTTGTCTGAAAATTTACCCCGCTTGATAGCTCGAAGTCGATTTTCACTTTTGATGGCTAATGAGCCTCAACAATTTACACCGGGAGATGTCATTTTTAAAATCTCATTTATATTCTGTGTAGACTATGAAAGGTTTACTTTTAACAGTTCTTTCGAAGAGAATTTAAAGAAAAATCGTAATCATACAATAAAAAACGTGTAAGAATTAAATCTCTTTAATCAAGTGTATTTTAGTGAGTCTTTTCTTCGAAATACCTATAACTCGATACCCCGATAATTCGAACTAATTTCTATTTCACTTGCCAATTCGGCTACCGTGGTGTGACTGTGTTTTAAAAGTACTGTTGTAACCATTCAGCAGTAGAGTAGTAGTAGCAGTAGTAATAGTAGAAGTAGTAATAGTAGTAGTAGTAGTAGCAGTAGTAGTAGTAGTAGTAGTAGTAGTAATAGTAATAGTAGAAGTAGTAGTAGCAGTAGTAGCAGTAGTAGTAGTAGTAGTAGTAGTAGTAGTAGAAGTAGTAGTAGTAGTAGTAATAGTAGTAGTAGTAGTAGTAGTAGTAGTAGTAGTAGTAGTAATAATAGTAGTAGTACAGTAAAAACCCGCGAGTAAGAACCTGTATTTTGGCAAGTTAGGCTCAACAGGTTCTTACATAAATGGTATGTAACAAAAATCTAGGGTCATTAGGTTCTTAATTTCTGGTAAGTTTTACAATAGCA
>JAOBRG010385127.1:0-10911 GCA_027574985.1 Umimayanthus nakama | reverse complement strand
TTCTGGTACAAAATCGAGAATTTTCGTACACAATATGAACTGCTGCTTCGCTCGCTTCGCTCGCTGCGCAGCAATAAGTTTTAAAGGTCTCTGCTCAATTTGGCAAGTACAGTAAAATGTTAAGTCTATGATTAATAAAATTTGTAAAAGGTAGCGTGCAAAGACTTAAAAAATATGTTGTAGCCATCGAATTCTTAGTCAACAATGGTAAGGCTACACCAATTTTTTTTGTTGTAAATACAAAAAGTGCATCTGGCTGCGCGAACATTCACCAGGTGTTGCTTGTCAGTAGCAGATATATACTGTATTTCTCAGTATAAGTAGATTTTCTGAGACCCCAGAAGAGTTAAAATTTGACCTTAACTTACACTAGTTGCGCAAAATCTGGGTCGTCTTTAACTGTACCAACAAAAAATCCTATTGGATAAAAGACAGTATAAGTACAGCCCAAACCTCCTGAGTGAAACAGGAGGTTTAGGCTCCGTTTTTCTTATAAATTTTTCACCTCGCGATCTTTCAGGTAAGCTGTTGTTCTAGCAGTCCATCGGACTCCCCGAGTTCAACTGTTGATGATTTAGGTTGCTTTTGATTAAGAATGATTGTTTGTAGAGAAAAGTATATGGAAATGTTTAAAAAAGATGGAGTGCTTTGCTTTCAGGGGTTTCTACAGGCCACCAGAAACTTCTGGGTCAAACTCCTTTTGTGGCACTAATCTTAGGACCATAGGCCCAGGTATACCGCCTCTCCCAATCAGTGTATCCCATTTACCGAACCTTAAAAAAACAGTGACAATGCATACTGGATTTTTCAGGGAGGAAGGGTTGATTTTGTCAGTAAAATGACAGTAGCATTACAAGAGTACCAGTCCAGTACATGTGAGTTAGATGTATAGACTGAAGGTGTGAGTTGACTCAAGCAGGATTTGTTTTCTTCCTACATACCCTTGACATGCAAACACCTGACCTACATACCCCTGGCCCCATAAAGTAAGTTCAGTACTCACTGACTAACAAGAAGAAGGTCTATCTCTGCTGTGTCAATCTCATCTATGAATGGCAGTGACTGCATACCAGAGTATCCTGGGTGAATTCCACAGTCCAGCTATAAAGATTGTCAACCAGGAAATCAGTGAAATATTCAAACAAGGTCAACAGATGGTTAAATGCTTACAGTATAGAATGTTCTATAGTTAATGTAGCATGATTAAAAAGTTGAAACTAACTGAGCATGAAAAAGAGTGGTGAATTGAAGTGGTGTGCTTTGAAAACAATAAAATTATTGTAGTTACTGATTTTACCAGAACTTTCTTTCCTTTGAACTCCAGAATGTGACATGATCGACCAACTTCCTGTCCAGCACCCCTGAAATGTGGATCACAAAATACTTTAAAACACTATTCTGTTTCAAACAGTTTGACAAACACTTTGCTACTAAGTCATTTGTCATGTACAATGTATTATAAAACTCAGGGATGGAAATAAGGGAACAAAATTTGACCGGTAGTTTTGGAAGGTAAAAATATTTGACCAGTAATTTTTTTCAAGCCAAAAATGAAATCACGGGGGGGGGTGGGAAGTTGCAGCCTTCCCCTTGCCTATGAAATTCAAGTTATAGGGACTGTTAGTAATCATTTCAAAACTTTAATTTAAAAATCAAATATCAATATTAATCTTATCATAATCAAGCAGGTAGATAAGATTATCAACAGTTTATGTAACTACAACTACTTACAACTTTGGCAATGAAATTACTGTAAAAATCAATAAAAAGAAATGAGAATGTAATAGTTGACTTGCTTATCAAATCAATGTTGTCACTTATGTGATTGTCTGCAAACTGACAAAATTCTCCACCACAAGTTACTGCAGCCTCTCAAAACAGTAATATTGCTATAATCATGACTGAGTAAGGAAATGAACAATCAGTCATCTTCATCACTGCTCCTGTCGCTGTCGGATAAATCACTGTCCCAGGCAATTGCCTCTGACAGGTTCACGAACAAGCCAAGATCTTCATCAAGGTTTGATTTCTTGCCGGACGTTCTTCGTTTCTTGTACTTCTTTCTCTTCTTCTGATTCGGCCTCCTCTTCTTGTGATGGATATTGTGAAGAATACGCCCCCCAAGATACTTTTTGAGACATTTATTTTGTGTTTAGAGCTGCAAAATGACTATTCCTTGTTCTTTAAATGCAGGACTCTGTCAAGTCTGCCACATCAGGCCCAAAAACATGAATGCGCAAGTTGTCCTCACTTTTCCACCTTCTAAGAGTCGCTGCCTTTGGCAGTTTGTTCGCCATTTTGAAAAAGAAACAAAAATGCCGGCGAAAGTTCCCTTGTTCCAGCAGCAGCTGAATTGATGAATAAATAAATAATTAACCCCCCTCTATATACCTACTATAACTTTTTTAACTAGAATATATTCAAAATAGAACGTTCAACTTAGACAAGCCCTTATGGGTTTTTTTTGGATGTCCTGTACCCTTCACTATTTAATTTGTATTCTATATGTAATTTCTATCTTGTATTAATTTCTGGGTCGAATAAAGATTGTTGTTGTTGTTGTTGTTGTTGTCTCTAGGCCGTAAGTGTCTGCACACCCTATGTCCAGGGGATGATCTATGAATTCAAGATGGCGCCGGGGGAACTCAAACCAACTAGACAAAACAAGTGCTAATATGTCGTAGATAATTTTAAAATTTCATTTGGTACGTACTTTTGTTCAGTTCCCTGAGACTCATAAAGATCGAACTTTCTATTTCATTGTTAATATTTATTGTCATACTGATATTGCTAGCTAAAATTCTGACCGGTGATTAAGCTAAATTTGGCCGGTAATTACCGATCACCGGCCGTTATTTCCATCCCTGAAAACTTAAGCCAAACTTAATGCTTTAATTTTTAAAATAACTTTTATGTCGGAAAAGAACACTTGATTTTTTGGTTATACAAGCATCTTCTACATTATGTAAATTGGCAGTCACCCTTATGCATGTTTATACAGATTAGCTTTTCATCCACAAACATCAATAATGAAAAAAATACTTGTTATTAAAATGTGAAATCTTTGCCTGAGATTGAGAAAAAAACTAAAAAGAGTCTTGGGGTGATCAAAGAATCAGGGCTTGCAGAGATATTGTGGGAAGTAAAATTTAATGACTTTTCCATGACTTTTTCATGACCAACTTAAATTTTCCATGACTCAGAAATGCACAACATGAAGCTTTTTTGGGACATATTTTCTTGGTAACTAGGGGAATTTTTCCGGTTTTCAAATAGCATGAAATCTTTGGACCAAAAAATGAAATTCCACGACTTTTCCATGACCTCAGCAATTTTCTCTAAAATCCATGACTTTTCCAGGCCTGGAAAATGAGTTTTCAAGTTCCATGATTTTTCATGACCAAATGAACACTTATCAATGTTTCGAGAGAAACTGAGGCAGCAAGCATACGCAAGTTCTTCCCATAAGGTTGTTTTAAATGCAAAACAAATTATGCCAAATAAATATTCAAGGGTGCAAAAGTTGAAAAACTGTGGACCGCTGGGATGCAGAAGATTCATAGGAGAGACATAATTATCATTGGCATGACTTTAGTTTCCTGTGGGACTCCCTATAAACCAAGAACTAAGAAGCAAGAGGTCCCTTGGATGCATTTTGAAAACTTATACTGAAAACCCTGCAAAATGAAAGAAAACTAAGCTGTTTAAAACTCATAAACTGATTGTGTAACTAGCATTTAGATCTTTTTATTGAAGGAAAAACAAGATATGCAAGGAAAGTTTCAAGCAAAAACATTTAAACTCTCTAAAATATGTTGCAACTGGTTTTAATTCCATTATGCATTTGACTGCTAACATAGTCTCGCAATTTGCATAGTTGTTGTGCCAAACTGCAACTGTGCAAGGAAAATTATCTAAACTCGGAACTCAAAGTACGTTGTATTCACATCTTTCCTCCGTTAAAACGCAAAGCTCTCAAGTTTGTGTTTTTCCAACGAGTGAGTTTGTTTGCTGAGCGAACTTCATCAAGGGGATTCCGGGGGTATGCTCCCCCGGAAAATTTTTGAGTTTTGCACTTCTCGAATCGCCGGACATTAAAAAAAACAGGCGCATTTGATTAACTCCTTCTAGTTCTATAGCTATGGAAGGATTATAAATTACCATTATAAGCACTTCTGACGGCCAAAACAATAGAGTTACCTTCCAGAAGAGTGCTATTAATGCGTGAGAAATACTCGTGTGTACGTGAGAGCATGAGACTATGTCGGAATGCGTAAGACGCACGCTCAATGCGTGAACTGCACAAGTTTATGAGTTTGAACACGTGCAACTTGAACTCAAGTTCAACCGAAGTTCCAAGTTATTCAGCTACTAGTATCACTTCACTGTTAAAAAAAATTAAAGTATGTAAAAAAGGGAACTTACAGCGGTGTTATTCTAAGGAGGTCGCTTTCTTCCGGAGGAACGGCCGACTCAGCTTTCTTTCTTGCTGCCAAAGCTGACAGAAGAGTCGGCACGGCCGCCATCTTGAATTCTTCCGCGACCCCGATGCATCTGCTAGCTGCTCATACTTCGTGGTAGACAAAACATAATGTCTTACGTGCAAAACTATACCTAACAACAGAAAAAACAACTTTGATTTTACTCCTACCAAGCATCAAATTTTTCCTAAGAGAGTGGTTATGCTTCATCGCATGTTACGGTATTTCAAAAATCGGGTTGCTTTTTTAAACTTTTTCCGATTGGAAAGTAACTACGCGTCAACGCTTGCTACGCGCAAAATCTTTAATTTGGATTACTTTTTTCAAGCAAACAGACCTCAAAACCTAATCCTAAGCCTAACCCTAGGTTAAAACAAACCCTTACCTAACAAAACCCAAACCAAAAAAACTCTAAACTCCAAAATTGTTTTGCAGCCATGCAAACTTGTTACGTTCGTGCGTTGACGCGTAGGCGGACTTTGCCCGTCAGTACGGGATAAAATGAAATGCGGGGTATTCATTGTTGTACCATAGCTTGCGTAGCGGCAAGGAGGAAGCCAGGTAGAGATCGAGCAGCGATCGACTAGCCGCCATATTGAACACGCAAGCGAAAGGAAAACTATGTCCAATATGGCGGCTAGTTCTATCCGGACTTCCTCTTGTCCTAGAAAACAGCAGCTACGCAGGATAGAAAATATCGTAAACGGATGGCATTTGCAACAGCCGGTGCCATTTTCAGCAATTTTGTATGCCATTTGTAACAGTTTCAGTATTTTTTCTCAAACTTATTTAAGCTTCATATTTCATTTTTCAGTTTCAGTTTTTGCTTTCTATTACGTAAAGAAAGCTTTGTAATTAACTCCGAACGTTAAGTTGCTTTTTTGAATAAGTATCCGTGTTTGCACCATTTTTGCCATATGTTGTTAGCTCAGAATTTGGTCAGTGCATTTTAAAGGCAGCCGTCAGCGCACTGTGCCTCATCACAAGTTTCTTCTGGAAATCGTCCCCCTCAGTCCCAAAAAGGCCTTCTGACGTATTGTTGAGTTCTCCTAAACGCTTTCTTAAAGCTTTCTTAAGTTTCCTTATAAACGTGTTGGAAGATTTTTGTTTTTCATCTTAGATACTGAATTGCTGCGTGTGACCATTTGCTTCGTTCTCATTACCGAAAAACTACAGTAAGAAACCGCGTGTAAGAACCTAGATTTTTCAACTTCAGGCTAAATTAGGTTCTTACATTTATGCTGTTTATTAACAGTAGAAGCTAATTAGGTTCTTCATTAACTTAGATACATTTTATTGTTGCCCAACCAAAAAGGTCATGGCAGCACTATGATAACTAATGCTAAAGCACTAAATGCAATTTTATTTCATAAAGTGGCCCCTAAGGGTCACAACTGCCTTCTCATGCTCTACTTGCCATTAGGGGTGCTCTATTTGCCATTAGGCGTGCTCTATTTGGGGTTCGCACGCTCTAATTTCCATTCCGCGCGCTCTGTTTGCAGTTCGCCCTCTCTATCAAGTTCTTTTTCGCGCGCTGTATTTGCAGTTCGCACGCTCTAATTTCCATTCCGCGCGCTCTAATTTCCATTCCGCGCGCTCTGTTTGCAGTTTGCCCTCTCTATCAAGTTCTTTCTCACGCGTTGTATTTGCAGTTCGCACGCTCTAATTTCCATTCCGCGCGCTCTATATGCAGTTCGCATGTTCTATATTTGTTTTCGCGTGCTCTATTTGCAGTCCGTGTGGTCTACTTTCAGTATAGCGTGCTCTATTTGCAGAGTGTTAGAGAGTGCAGTTCGCACTCTCTAACAAGTTCTTTTTCGCGCACTCTATTTGCAGTTCGCGTGTTCTATTGGCAGTCGCGTGCTCTAGTTGCAGCTCGCGTGCTCTGTTTTCCACTACGCGTGCTCTATCTACATTTTGCGCTCTATTTTTTTCACCGCGTGCTTTTGATGTGCTCCGGTTGCAACTCACTTTTTTATATTCTCGCATTTTTTTACAGCTCTCGCGCTCCACAGAGCAATCCGAGCGCTATAGTTTTTGCACGTGACTTTCTTGTTGAAGACTGTGGCACATGAATAAACCTTTGCGTTTAAAGTGGCCTTAACATGGCTAACTTTTTGATCGTAATTATTTTGCTCCTTATTATTCCTTTTGTTAATTGCGTCTAGCAACACTATAAGACAGTGCCAAAAAATATTTTTACTGCAAAGCAATATAGTACTGTGCAAGAACAGGGAGGGGGGTATGCATGGTATGTCCTGTATGTACTTACTCGATCAAATTTAAATGATACACAGTCCCACTTCAAGGCAGTTCTGGTTAAGTATAAGTTATGACGGGAAATTTTGCCTTGTTCGTACCAACTGTGTTCCCATCATACACATAGGCAACTAAACAAAATATCGTAATATCAAGTAATCGAGCAATGAACTTGGCTCCTTCAGTCGAACGTTTAGACCAAGGGGAAAAACAGAAAAACAAGCATTTAAATAAAACTGTATATCTCATTTCACTCGGTGGTACCAAGTCCCGAAAAACCACAAATTTAAGTGGGAAAAAGGCTTCCTGAACACTTTTTACTTCCGCCGAATATCTTCCTCTTCCACTTGGACCGCCATGTTGTTTATAGCAAGCCGCTACAAAAATCATGTGCACATAAACGCACGAGAAAAAACTAGAAACAGAGCGCGTGGATTACTCTGCCGAGCGCGCGAACTGCAAAAGAAAACGCGAGCAAGTTGAGCACGCGGAATAGAGAATAGAACATACGAGCTACAAATGGAGCACTCGGGACGGAGAATAGAGCATGCGAATGCAGTGATGACCGTTCTGGGACACTATAATTTCTACATATACGAATGCATCTTGTAAATTTCAATACAAGTCAATCCAATGTCAAGTCATCAGAACAAAGCCAGCACAGTTTTTTCGCGCGCTTTTTGTGTGGCGCAAGCTGCCATATTCTGACTGAAAAATTCGTATGGTTACAGCATGAACTATGAGTTTAGTTTTCTTTTGGTTTGGATTTGGGGTTGTCACTTGTTAGGTTAGGTCAGGTAAATTTAGGTTTGGTTAGGTTGGAGTTTGGCATTAGGGCTAGGGTTAGGGTTTGTTCAGGGCTAGGGTAGCCATTCTTTTAGGTCAAAATTTGAAAAACGTAACACAAGTTAAGATTTGGCACGTAGCACCAGTTAACGCGTAGCCTCTCTCCTAGCAAAAACTTGGTGCGTAGCAAGGGCAAAACTAAAGCTCACTTTTCTGTTGCGGGGTATTCAACAGTCAATTTACAAGTTTACAAGTAAAACATGAGATTATTTTCGCCTGCCGTGAAATATGTCTACGCCGTTAGCAAAAAAGGGGTCTCATGCAGAAAACTAGGCGTCTGATGGATAATAATGGTGTTTCTTTTCAAATGTTCATAATTCAGTTGTCTTATTACCGCAGCTGGTACAGCAAGCCAAACTTCTATAGATCCAGTGACATTGTAATCACTTATTGTCAAATCTGTTTGGGGGGTGGAGTATGCACAGACGGCGTTTCGCTCAGTTAAATTTCTCGCCTCTTTCATAACTTTTCTCTTGAAATACTATTCTAGTTTCCATTTGGTTCAAAGATTGTCGAACTTGCATCTAAAAATGGCATGAAATTAGGAGAAAAGTCAAAGAGTAGTTTTTAGTTTCTATGAAATGCTTCAGGAGACCCTTTTCCTGTTGACGCGCTACATATACTTGTACATCCAAGTACTCATTATACATTTTCTATAACCTTTTGCTGTTGTTAAAAGGTTTGCAAATTTCAACGTTTTTAGTTAGGTAATCCCATTAGGTTTACACTGTTTGCCGGCTTTGTCTTGTTTTTTCAGTTTCTAGTATTTAAAAATACTAACACCAAGTAGTTTTGGTTGACATACGAAACGTGATAAAGATTAAATTCGAGAATGACTGCCGATTACTAAAGTACTTATATTGCAGTGCTTTTAAGTTGTAAGTAAAACTGCATAAACAAAAGTCTTAATTGGCTAATAAATTTGTGAACGGCAGAAAAAAGGACAATGAAATATTACTTGGCTATATTCAGTTGTAGGATGAGAAACATTTCTCTACGAACTTCACTGTTTCATCTTCTTCTGTTCATTGCCAAGAAGATGGATTAGTCCCTGAGAAATTACTTTCATGCAATGGTACGTAGTCAAAATACAAGTGGGCCATTTGTTAACGGTTAAGGGGTTGCATAATGTGAATTGAAGCACATGCAGACGTTCTGCAGTATCTTCTGCGTGGTCAACTATGCCATCCAGGCAATTTGTTTTCATTGAGACATATACATATATTCAAACACCATTTTGCAGATCTTTGTTATGTTTTAATTGGACCAATAAATTTGTGAACGACCGAAAAAAAGGGTATTAAATTTTACTTGGTTTCATTAAGAGTGCGAGAAATATTTCTCTAGGCAAACTTCACTTTCTAGTATTCTTCGGTTTATTGCAAGGAAGATGGATTCGCCCCTGAGAAATTACTTTCAAGCAATGGTAGTCAAAAATATAAGTGGGAAATTTTTAAAACTATTCAGGGATTGCGTAATTTAATTGGAAGCTCATGCAGATTTTCTTCATTATCTGTTGCGTGATGACTAAGCTACCAAACAGATTGATTTCGCGGAACCTACATCAAACATCACTTTGCAGGTCTTTGTTAAATTTTAATTGGCTAATAAATTTGTGAACAACCGAAAAAAGGCCATGAAGTGTTACTTGGCTACATTTACAGTACGAGAAGTATTTCTCTATACTCAATTGTCTCGAACCTCACTTTTTAATCCTCTTCTCTTCGTTGCAAAGAAAACTGATTAGTCCCTAAGAAATTACTTTTAGAAAACGACTTAGGGATTGCACAAAAATACGAGTAGACTTTTCTTATATCTGCTACGTGATTAACTCTCATCTACCAAAGCAAATTGATTTCACTGAAACATACTTGTATTCAAACACGATTTTGCAGGTCTGTTTGATATCTTTTATCGAAACTGCGCAGCAAATGAAAGCTGGACAAAACAGCAAAATAAATGCATTAAAGTTTAATCACTTCTTGACATTAGCTGACTTTCAAACCGAAATATAACCTGAACATGTGTGTTAGCATTCTTTATATTGTTTATGTGTTAATGAGTTGATATTGAAATACTCGGTGTTTCCATAGACATAGACTACCGTACTTCAGTATTGTTCCGTGGACTGAATCTGCGACCCTTGATGTACAATTGCCGTTGAAACTGACATATTCGTTTGCGTGTTTATGTTTTCGTACTCAGTAAATCTTGTTTCCACCATGGGTTATATTAAGCGCTTTATGAATATATTTATATTGTTTATCAATTAAATGTATATTATTTAGTCGCATTTTGATAATTGGGAGTTGCAGGTGTCTGCAAATCTTGGGACAGGCTGCGTTTGTTGTGTTTGGACACAGTCTGTTTATCTGATTTGTCGTTAATCGAAAGCAATCCATAACAACTTGAACTTCAGAGGGACGAAAGAACCGAAAAGGTGGTGGCGTAACAATGAAAATAACAATAACGTTTCTTGTACATCTGTTTAGTGTTTGGTCGGAAACCTTGTCCGAACTTCCGAAGTTGAAGGTTGCAGTCGTTTTGGATGTAAATTCGGCTCCGAATGTCAAACTGTCAACAGCGTTTAATCAAACACTCGCTTTGTTTAACGCTCATGCTACGAGGGAGAACTCAAGCAATTTCAATCAACGTCTGCATGTATCATTTGAGCCAACACATCTCAAAGAAAGTAGCAACTTCACTCCAATGGATGTTTTCAATATATTTCGTAACTCTTCGTTTGGTTTTGCGGGAGTTATAATCACGGAACTCAACAAACGCAGTGCGTTCATCTACACTTTTGCAACACAACTTGGGATTCCCTGCATCGCGCTTTACTCTACTGAAGGTCTCCATGTTAACAACGTGAGTACTTTCAAGTTCATCTAAAAAACTAACTTGATAAGTAATAAGTTGTATACATGGTTGTCATATCCCTGCCTGAAGGGAGTTCTATTTTCCCAGTGTAATAGCTAGTCCAACGTTAAACTGAAACTAGTTCAATTTATAGTAACAAGCTTCAAAAGAACATATCAACTTTAAAAAACAAAATGTACAAAGTCAAAGGTTCGTATCTGCCAAAACTTTATAAACAAATTAACGTAATCTCCAGCTTAGGCAGAGCCTTATCAATTTACAAAATAACATCTATTTACTTTTTGAACGCAGAATGCTTTCATACTAAATCAGTACAACAATTTCCCCCAAGTCTTTTTCAATAATAACCAAAACCCACATATGAAAAACTTATTGCAATGTGATCAATCACCAAACACAATTAGGACTGCAGCAGTGTTCGGTCTTTGACAATTTGACATGCAGC
>JAOBRG010385116.1:0-10913 GCA_027574985.1 Umimayanthus nakama | reverse complement strand
GATACTTTTTGAAAAACTCACTCGTGCAAATTAATTCCAAATTGCACTCAAAGTCGTATGATTACCTCTACTAATAATACTCTGTAGGTAGGACACTACACTTGTGACTTCGGAACTAGCATAGTGTATCATTCTAACGTTTATCATTTGGTCCCGGTTCTTGAGGAACGCACCCCCCGCGAAAAATCCTGGCTACGGGCCTGACTCGAGAAACAGGCAGAACGCAAGCCAACCGCGTATTAATTTGGTCAAATAAACAGCCTTGAACAATAATCACGCATGCACAGTCTTTATTCTGATCTGTCGCTTAATCGCAGCTGGTTTGAGTTAGTGATTTCAAACTGAGTCATCTGATTTGATAGCAATCGTATCGCCTTTTTTAAAAGTTTTAAAATAATGCAGCCACTTAATTTTGTGAACGGGCAGCATTATTTTTCAATAATTTTGACAAAACAGCTTTCTTGATCTCAGAGCGTACGTTCCACCGGGTTAGGAGATATTGAAAGTCAGACGTGCAGAAAAGAAGAGCCCTGGGGTCAAGAACGACGAAACAGCAGTTGAACAACAAACAATGACCTTCAACTTGCTACTGGAGTTAGTAGTTCATCCGGGACATCCTGTTTTGCCATCTCTATTCCTTGCAGCATTGTGTCGGCGATGAAACCGAAAAGCTCGCGCCAGGCCTCTATCACTTCAGTCGTACATTTGTCTCCCAACATATCCTGTAGTGTCCAAAGAAGCGCGTCTCCAACAATCTACGTGCATGAGAGAAAAACAGTCATTGGCAGTTCTTTTAAATGGCCTAGCTACGCTAGAAGAAGCACAAGATCAAAAGCTCTTATTTCATCGTGAAAATAGTGTTGACGCAAGAGCAAGAAGTCAAGCGTGCACAAGCGCAAGGATCGAAACGTTTCCACTTTTACTGCGCTTGCTTCATATCTTGTGCTTACCTCAACACTTTTCTCGAGAAAACGAAACATCAAGCACACTAACTTTTTTTGAGCTTCTTTTATCAAAAAATCAAAGCGCTCGTTCTAGAATCGTTCGTGGTCTCGCCAAGGTGGTGGAAGCAGAAGGAAATTTCGAAAAGGTTTTCAGAAACAAAGGCGACAGTTCTCTATTGTTCATATACCAATGGTTCGTATTCATTAGACATAAAGTGCTTCCGCTTGCATTTGTTCTTACGCTGCTAGAGAAAATCATACTTAAAATTCTGTCTGAAAACTAATCATTTTGTTCATATAAAACTGTAATTCCTGATTTTATACAACGGAAGCAACTTTAAAAGGTTACCGTTCACGTTGGAACGGGTCAAAATATCAAAATTAAGAATTTGTACATTAAATGAACTTCCAGTCAAATATGTGTTTTTTGAATACGTCTAATCAGGAGTGGATCCAGGATTTTCAAAAGAGAGGGGCATCAACGAGCGCCGAAGGCCCGCCCCCGGAAATTTTTAAAAATTTGAACCTCTAAAACGGCCACTTCAAGCTTTTTGAGACGAATTTCGTACTCGTTTAACACCAATTTTTTGCCAGTAAACTTCGCTTCGTTGCGCAATTAGCGTTCATGTATTACAGGCGAAATTTTACCTCCGGATTCAATTTGACCGCGCAAAAGGAGGAATAGATCCAAGTTGGATAATGTGACGTCAATTCCAGAATTCATTCTTTGAGTCTTCAATTGCTTGATAAATATCTTGTTTTGTGTTTCCTTACTTTTCGTATTATCAACAACAGATGTAAAGAATACCAGATCTTCCTCCAGCGATTGAAGACTCGAAGTATGAGGTCAATTTGAAGCCGAAAGTAAAATTTCGCCGGTTTGACACTAATTGCGCCACGAAGAAAAATTCAAATCAATCATAACGATAATATTTTAAAGTCTTTAAACATCGGTAAAATTACATACCAATAAATTACATTATTAAAAATACATTAGTTGGTAACTAGTTTGTACTTAAAATAGAGTCTATTTATGAAACATTCCTTGAACCACTCCGTATTGACCTTAAGCAACAGGTAAGTAGATTCTAATCATGAAAAAAACCACAAGTGATATATACACTTTAAAGCACAGTTTTCAAGAAATCAGATGAACCTCCCAAATCACAACAAAATACAGGAAAAGCGACCCTATAACCGTAAAGTTGGTACTTGCTTCAAAATGTTCTCTGCAAACAGACCAGTTCAGATGTCGCCTTCCTAGTGCTTGTAGACACGAGACAATCATTTCTCCATCTTCCATAGACAGTACAGTTTTTCTCACGGCCGCCATTACCCTTTCAGCGTGAAGGAATAACGACCTTGAATTGAGTAAGTCGTGCAGCTCGACACCTCTGAAAGACGGAAAGGTGTTTTGTAGATTTGGGTTTCGTTCAAACAGCCTGTTGATTTGAAATAAAAACTGTGGTTAATTCATTCAGTTATTTGGTGGTTGTCTGTATAATACATACACTCCGGCATTTACAGAAACTACCAAATACACTGACAACTTAAATACACTATGAGCTTTAAATATAAAAAATTACTGATCCATACAATAAAAAAGACTTGAGCTTGCGCCTTTTACATGTAGTTCCCATCAAATGGATCAGAGATCTGGAGATTGAGTTTTAATTCACTGTCCATTTGTAAGTTCCAAATTAGTAGGTTTTCCACCCGGTAACTGTTCTGGTAAAGGGGTGTTGAGCCCGAGGGGTACTCTGGGGTAAAGAGGATAGGGATAACCGTCTGAAACCTTAGAAAACTACTCTAAAAACACTTTGCCATAACGTTTGCGCACTCTAAAATATATACTTCCTGGTCAAAATTTAACCTAAAAAAAAAACCAATACTAAAAACCAAAGTTTATTAAAGAAGCGTATTCCAAAAATCTGTTTTTATACCCTAACAAATACCGGTTTTATCTTTTTAATAGATTTTGCCTGAACAACCCCTGAAATATTAACTCGTGATTACAACCCTTGAAAGATACAACAATCATCCCTATCATCCGATAATAGGAAATTCCCCCTCCCGGGAGGGGGGAGAAGTTGAAGCCTTTTTCTGTTTCCAGATTAGCGTCCATGAATTGCCCATCGTATTGATCAGTTTGGTACATTGAATATAAGGTTATTCATTTGTAGCACGGACCTAATCAGTTTATCAGAGTATACATTCTCCTTATACTGTCCACACAAAACAAAAATGGTGGGCAATAAGAACAAAGCAATTGATTGCACATAGCAGCTTATCTCATTAAACAAGTTCCCCAAACTTGTTTAACAAGAAAACTTATAAAGACAATTTAGGAGAATTTAGCACTGCGTCATATGGTAACTGAAAGAACTAATCGTGTTTCACAATTGTGAAACATGAACAGTCACAAGCACAAGACATTTTAAAATGACAAAGAAAAGGACAACGAAAGGCTGATGTGAGCTCGTTCCATCTTACACTGCACACTTGATATTCCGTTGTCTTTCCTTTTGTCATTCATATTTGCTACTACGCTTGCACTTGTTCTTATCCGGGTTCAATCAAACGATATGGAGACGTTAACAAGCGACCACGCTCTCTCGTGTTTCGTGAAGTTTGAACTTTTCGTTAAACATTGTCACTCTTTTTACAAACACAAATTATTCAACTTGGCGTTATTGCAAAAAAGATTTTCCTGTTAATTTTCGCACTTTAGTGCAATTTTTCAAAGCAAATTACCCCGGTAATATATTCAAACCAATAAATGCAAAACTGAAGAAGAGCACCTACTTAGGTAAATATCAAGTGGAGCCCTTTGGGCGGCTAAAACATTTAAGACAAAAAATATTCGCGGACTTCGTTCCTAATTCTCACTTCACTTGGAGATTTTATCAAGAGAAAAAATAACTTTGATTATTAGAGGGCTAGCCACCGAAAAGTGGCTGTTGCCTGAAAAAATCTGAGCGTTTGAATACAACAAATTGACATAGGATTACGTCGTCATTAACACTTCGCCAGCACCTGCCTCTTGTAAGCCTTCATTAAAAATATAAATGCTAGAAAAGTCCAAATCACTCATATATTTTTGACACTTTTAATCTTATTCTTGGCAAGCATTTTTAATTCTTTGGATGAACACGAATTCGTTTTTCTCCGTGTTTTAATTTCTTTTATCTCCACGACGAAATTAGCAATTTTGGTCACTGCACTTGCACGCGGCGCGTTTTTTTAGGGTCTTTGAGAACAACTGAGCTCTGAATTTGACCGGATGCTTTAAAAGATTGCGTTTAAATAAGTGAAAACACTTTAAACTTGGCTGGTGCCAGACATTGAAGACTAAGAGCACTGTTTCAAATTCAGTGCATTAAACGACTACAATTGTACATGAATGCCATGAGTATTTCGAGCAAACCGAGACTTGCTAAAGTTATTAATAAACCCTTTCCTACAAAACTGCATTGTAAAGATTAAAGTTTTCATGTCGCGAAAGGTTTCAATGGCCACTTGACGTCGGTAAATGGCTATCTACCCGTTTGAATTTTTTTTAAAGTAGTCATTTTGGCGGCACTCAATTCGGTCGGAAGTTCAATCCCGACTTGATGAAACAAACCTTCATCAAAGCGACTGTCAAAACTGCATGGTGTCTCGGTTATGCTTACCAAATGAAGACAAATCATATATAGGATCAGATCATGCAAGTTTCCGTGTTTATTGTGTTGATCTTGCAGTTGTTCATTTTAAGCTAGATTAACGTATCCGTTCTGTTTCAAGCGTTTAACTTCGTAAAAGCTCTTCATTACGTATTCGTAATTGGTTGAGTTCAATTTAAAATTTAGCATAACCTTGTCAAAAAATTCGCTTTTGAGCCAAAAAGATAATTGTGAAATTAAACTCTGGATTTTTATTTTCTCTTCAATTCACGGCGTCAGTCTAGTTGCTTGTTTGTAGGTATGTCTGTCTGTGAGTGTGTCTGTGTGTGTGTGTGTGTCTTTTGTGTGTGTGTTGCGTGTGTGTGTGTCTGGGATTGAAAGTGCGAGTAATTGCAATATTTTTTATTTTGCTCCCCCGCGCTCATTTTTTCCAAACAACTGAAACTAAGAACAGGAAATAGATCTGGTTTCAGTGAAAAGGAAACATAATAGAAATCGTTTACTTTGATGTCTCACTTAAAAGAAAATAACAACTCCAACACAAACATAAAAGCGAGCACATACAAAAACTGTTTTCTGTACCTGCCATGATTTTGACGGTGCGAGTTAAGCGGGACGGATATCGAGAAACGTATATTACAGTGCAGCTGCTAAATCAACGCTAAACTGATTTGTTGGTTTAAAGATACGACGCGTTGAAGGTTTGTTTGAATAGACAAAGTTCTGCCCACACCAGCTTTTGGGTTGAAGTTATGGGCAGAAAATAGAGAGAAAGCAAAAAGGCTTGCATCTGTCAGCTAGCGACAAGTTTGTCAGTCTTCCTAAAAGAGAATTAACATACAAATTTAAAATTTGCAAAGGGATTGTGAGTGATATGATTCATAAAAATCTATTAACAAGTAGTTTATTCACTTATGACGGAAGATAATTTAATTGATATGTATAATAAATTTATATATTCACCTTTTGAAAAGCTTTCTCCCAGCTGCAGTTTGATGTGGCCCAACTAGTTCCCACGATTCTAGAATGATGCGTTTCGTGTCCGAAGAAAGTGGAATTAAAGAAGGGCCATGCCTTTGACGGGTCAATGGAGCTGGTCTGATTTCAGTGCTTCCTTTAAAAACTCCAGCAGTACAACCCATTGTCACGGCAAACCTTGAGGCATCTCTAGTAGACTAGAGCAAAAAAAAAAACAGAAATTAGACCTCAGAATTTGATGTTCAAGTATCTTGAAAACCAAGTGCCCAAATCCAAGGTTAAATCGCTGAACTTGCATTAAAACAGTCTCCAGGATACGTATTTAACACTACCAGACAACATAATTTGGGAATATGTCACTTTAAAGCCGAACCCAGCGAATCAAGTAAGGCTAGTGAAAATTGATTTATTTTTCACAAACACCAGCATCGATGGATCTTACGGGATTAAGGCCCCATAAAAATATGAATCATTTATTGACTAGTTTACAAAAGTTGCTTCCGAGGAAAAGAGGAAACGTAACTGGTCTAGCATGTAATTTCTTTGGACGTCCGAAAGTTGATCTGTATCTTAAACTTCAAATCTTTTCCTACCTCAATGCGATAACCTTCCCACTTTGTTTCATCAATATTCACAATAATGTCTGTACTTGCAAATTGTTGTTAACGCCACAGTCTCGTTAATATGTGTGCAATTTTCTAAAATGCAAAAAAAGCAAAGAACAAGAAACTGAAAAATTCTAGCATCACAGGATGTAATTAAACAAGGAAATAAACTTTCACCTAAACCAACTTACGTGTGCTGCCAACTAAATGAATATCCTTGACTACAGACTGACCACTGAAACATGAAATACGAGAAATGTTATATTGACATGCGCAGATGAGTAAAACAGGTCGTTTTTATGTGTATATCTGGCGCTGCGGCCCCCTGAGAACTCAAAAGTTGAATCAAAGGATCTTGTTATGATTTTGACGACAAAAATAGCAAAACCTGAAGGATTCAACTATGTTTATTCCAGACACGAAGCTGTGATAAAATCAGCAGCTTGTTTTAATCATGCTATTAGTGCTGTGATTTATCTTATCTTGCGGACAAGTCAGAGTGTGGTTGGAGAGACGAGTAATAGATTGTCCAAGAAACCGCATGAGTTTAGAATATTGACTAAGATTCACGAACTACTTTTGTTTCGATTACAAAAAGGTATTCGTTTATTAACACATTTAGTAGTCAGAAATGCCAAAATGTAAAAAAATATATACTGTTTTCACCAGTCTTTTCTAGTTCATGTGATTAATTTTCTGCGTTTGCTTTCGTTGATTTCTTCTTCACAGAACTGCCGAACTTTGATTTAAAACCACAAACTTTTTCTAAAACGCACTTTTAAAACATTTTTTACGCAACGTTAGAGAAAACGTAAGCAAATAGACCAGTTTCGTATTTCCAATTGCCACTGATTACAATGACTATAAACTCGTCTTTACAGCACGAGCCTCGTCTTGATATTAAATATTCACAAATACCGACGAAATATACACAGAACTGTAAATAGCTCATATTCACCCTGGAATATAGAAATATTTAACGTCAAGTCGAGGCTCGTGCTGTAAAAGCGAGTCTATAGTCATTGTAATCAGCAGCAACTGGGAATACGAAAATGGTCTACTAAAGCATATTATAAAGCAAGTGTTAATAGGGTGAGGTCAAATGACCAATCAACAAGTAACAAGACATACACTATTGAGTGGTCTTGTTAAAAGTCCGAAAATGCGATTTCTGGCGCCATGTTGGACGAATTCAAAAGAAAGATTCGTGTTTTGCCATCCCAAGTCTTTTCTTTTGCTGTTTTGAACTCGTCCAATACATGGAATTCATACTGGCAGCTAGACGAGAAAAAACTGGTGCCCAAACTGCTAAGAAAAAGCTGAACAGGCATCCTTTTAAAGCAGCTCCTGGAACTTCACTTTCAGTGAAAAATTCGAAATAGCGTTCGCCACTTTGGAATTCTGCGTGAGGACGCTCTTAGCTGTCAGCCTCGACCTGATGTTTTCGGCGCCAGTCTTCTTTCGACCATCCGCCATTATGAGTACGGTGTTTTTGGCGCCAAATATTTAGTTTTCCGCACTTTCATTTTCAAGTCACGTGACAACTACTACAGTGTTATATAGTATACACTGTTTGGACTCGTGCATCAATTGCTTGTGAAAACAGTTATGACAGTAACAGTTTTGTAAAATATTTCTTTAAAGAAATGAAATTAATTTTGTTACTTGCCAATCTAGCGAATCCGAAACAACCACTAAACGGGAACGGTCGCGGAAGCTGATTCGTGTAAAGCGGCGTCCCATTTTTAAAAGGTCATTTGCCTGAATGAATTCCGCTGGATAGAATTTTTTCCAACTTTGTCAATATATTGCCTGTGAGGGATTTCAAATGACGTCATAAAATGGGGGGTGTTCGACCTCGTTTGAGAGCTATAGCTAATCAAACGTATCACCCTTAATGCTACATAGCAGGTGTTTGGTCCTTGTTTCGAAATATTTGATATATCTGCTTATTTAAAAAAAAATACTCGAAAATCTTACTGAAATTGCATGTGTGTGAATTGCAGGTGGCGGACAAAAGTGTAGTCTACAATTATTAGCTACTTTCCCGGATTAAAAGCCTTGGATTAATGATAAAACACGTTCAGACCAGACTATCACAAAGTTGAAGATTAGAAGATGCTGTAACTCAGAAACAAACTATCGTTTGGACGCTAATACTTTAAATAATACTGGCTTTTGTTGTCGATAGCTAAATCTTTTTAAAAGCATAGTTATAATTACCTAACTCATGTGAAAAGATTGATACAACTGGTAGTTCTGAAGAAAATAATTATTGGCTTAACGTATAAATTTTACACGAATAAACAATTTTAACAATATACTTTAAGCTTCAGTAAATTAAATTGTTAAGAAAACCATAAATAAGGCAACCTACAGTTTTGAACAGTTAACATGCAAATTTTAAACGTTATTGGCACAGTTAATCCATCAATTCTCTGGTGTCTCGGTTAAAACTATCATGTCATCATCTGTCTTAAAGGACCGCGGTCACCTAACCGAATATCGGGTGCCGCTAAATTGTTCTTGGCGAGGGGATGTCATATGTGTTCTCGTAATACGCTTCCATCCTCACATTAAGTCGATGTGTTCTTGTCCTGAAACAATTTGTAGATGGTTTTCATCTTCCTTGAGTGTCTTGAAGAGCCATTTTTCATTCAGAAAACAAGAACCAAACAAAAACAAACATATAGGTGACCGCGGTTCTTTAATACTCTGGGAGAAGAAAAACATTAGTGTTGTTCAAGTCGTTTTCCAAGGAATTTAGTTAACAGTTTTAAACCTTTTCGGAATTGGGCAGAAGGGGCTGAGAAGCTGTATTCCCGTGTCTTCTCTACTGAACGTGCCATTTAATGCACAGCTCCACTTTTCCTAAAACAGTTCTTAGCGACCAATTTTTGTGTATCCACATATACTGCATATTTTTAACTAGCAGCAATCTTATTCAATTATATTAGTCAAATTATTTATCACACGTTGTAATGTTTTCCTTGTTAAATGATATTTATATTTTGTCAAATATGTAAGCAAAATTGCTTTTGTTGTTGTTGTTGTTGTTGTTATTGTTAATATTGATTATAACGTGTCTCTTCTCAAGTTTGACCCGATCCTCTCAGGCCCAGTTTAGACATCGTGCTTTCACCGCACCGTACTCAACTCTGTTTGGCGCTGTGTCTGGCCCGGTTAAAGCACGGTTGCGGTTTAGACAGTGAACCCAACTGATTATCTTACGATGAAGTTCGGTGAATCTCGCTTTTGCCGTAGAACAGGCTCAGGTTTACCGCGCCATGTTCTGGCACAGTGTATCAATTTAGACGTTGAGCTTTCATCGTGCCTTCACCACCCAAATCGAAAAATTTGAGTTCGGTGCGGTGAAAGCGGCACGATGGCCAAACTAGGCCGAAGATTCTCTATCAAGAAGTCAGAATGAGCTATTGTTGTAGATAAAAGCTTTCAAGCCGCCGTTGATACTGCAGAAAAATAATAATGCAGTTCGATATTACAGAGAATGCATATATCACCTTTTAAAGTGACTGGCAAGGTCATTAAAGTTTAAACTTTAATATTGAGAATATTCTGCCCAAAGTGGTACAAAAAAGAAATTTTCATTTAAGGTTCCCTGTTAACTTAAGCTTACTTTAAAAAATAGAAAATAAGGAAGTTCTGCCTGTGTTGAAAGAAGACTGTTATTTACTAGCTTTAAGTTAAAACATAACTTGTTTTGGTTTTAAAGCACAATAGAAATGTAGCCAAGTCTTCATAAGAACAAACCAACTCCACAACATACTGCGAAGGATGAAGCAGAGTTAAAAAGTACAACACATAAAATATTGATGGATTTAGTACAAAGAAACTACTCACCCAACCGCAGGAAACCGATCAAGGTTCTGTAAGGCTCTGAAGCTTGCATTCTTTGCAAACCTTTAAATAGGAAATAATGCGAAAGAAAGGAGATCGCTAATCCGATTGAAATATATTCTGAAAGTGTCAGCTATGAATAACAACTGAGGTACTTAGTACGAGCCATCGGAAGACTCTCTTCACATAGCACAATACGTCAGGTATTTACTGACGTCAAAGTCTTTGTTACTGTTTCAGCTGCCCTCCTTGCGCTGCTCGCTCGTTTTTCCACCTAAAAGAATCTCTTCATGGCAGCAATATACTTATACAGTGTAGGAAACGTCACAGTTCAAGAAAAAATACAATTATCTTTTGTTGTAAGAACGTCTAATCAGTTTTGGCTGAGGCGCGATGTTCAGATGTTCTTGAATATTGTGAGGATTTCTGCGCCAAATGTTCTTAGGGGCCGACCGGAAGAAAATTTAGGCGCGCAAAGGAAATCCGGTCCCAAAAAATCCTGCAGGAGAATATGCAAAAAAATGCATGCAGTTTGAAATCTAAAAATACCGTTTCCTAGTAAGAGTGAAACGAAAAAAAATTGAGCTTCACTTTATGCATTGCAGGTAAAGTTTGTTTGGGCTAATAGCAAGATCTGATGTTGTGATGTCTTCCGGTGCGGGGAACAATGTGTACTATGTTTGGTTTTGGTAATGGTGCAAGTAACTGTATTTTGTGGGTTGAGCTGCAGGCTTATTATTTTGAGCGCGTGTATCTGTTTTTGTGTGAGTGTGTTGGGGTATAAGACTGGTACAGGGGGCACAAGTCCCCAAATATTTTTAGAATTATTAAGAGTTAGTAAGAAATGGTGTCTTGTACATCCC
>JAOBRG010385115.1:0-25344 GCA_027574985.1 Umimayanthus nakama | reverse complement strand
ACTCGCCAGTTTTATCCACTGGATAAGGATTTATCCGCTGGATAGAGTTATCCACTCTTCGTACAACTGGGCCCATAACTATAACTATAACTACAAACAGCGCGTCTCAGTGCTTCTCTTAAACCTAGTTTCCATGTTATCGTTCACGATCGCCGGATCGCTGAAAATACTGCCAGCGATCGTCAGTGGCTATATAGAACACTTTTCAGCAACTAGGCGATCGTCGCCGATTATATGAAAACTCTTTTCAGTGATCGGGCGATCATCGACAAACGTCAGCGATCATACGCTTCAGTGATTACAGCGATCAGACAATCGTGAGAAATCATACGGAAACTAGGCTTTAACGTTGTCATTCCGTTAGCGGTTAGTGCATAAGTAGGTATGTTTCGGATTGACACTGGCCTGCTGTATTTAGTCTGGCTGATAACACCCTAGCTGATTACCTTCTGAAAGAGGGTTACAAAGTTAAAGATCACGTGGATCGTGATGTTAAGTTGCGTTTTGTCAGTACTGTATCTTAAAGGAATATTTCAGTTGCGCCACATCACTGACAACTACTGGTTATTATTCCATTAAAGCACTATTCTTACCATTCATCCATATTAAAAGCAATATTAGATTAAAACTTTATTTCCTGGCTTAGGAATAAAACTAACAAGTGACATTTCGACCTTTTCGTATTCTCGTCACTTCAAACCTCGTTGTTGTTGCAAGTAGGAATGAAAATGGACACGTACTTGTATCAAAAATGGTTAAGTTGCAACGTTCAACTGTGCTGCACACAAGCTGCTGGCATTACTGAACCAATGTAACAACGTAAAGCTGTTACATGGCACAAATGATACATTTATCCACAGCTCAGGCACCTACCGTCCATCTTCTTGGGTGACGTCAGTATCTTGCCGATGACGACACCATCATCTGAATCAGATTCCGACAAAGTGTTGGAGCGCCTTTTAACTTAAAATTAAGAAGAATGAGATAAACCTACTGATCTCGTTTTGTGCCAGTAGACAACAAACGACCGGTTTCTGTAACGATGATGGAAATGAATGAAAACTGCCATGAAATGCTTGGCGTTAGGATTGTGGCGTCACAACGTGTAACTCTTCATATGGCGTGACGGTCACGGAGTTACGGTTAGTGATGTGTCTTCTGCTTCACGTCCTGATGCATGGCAGTGAACACAGTTATGAAGATTCACTCTTGCTTGATGGCATTATAGCTACCACTCTCATACAATCTTGCTTGATGTTAGGGTGTTAGTCACGGTACACGCTCTTGATCTATGATTGCTTCATGTTATGCCTTTTAGTCTTAAAGTACAACGACCTCTACGGTTACGCCTTGTCATGATAAATGATGACGTTTCATATGAGATGTTGCACTCCTGGTTGATGTTAAGATAAACGGTATCACCTATATGATGATACACTTTCTTGATATTAACATGTAGCGTTAATATTACATTATTTTCCTGCTTGATGTCACCGTTTCCGAGGCATTACAGAGAGTATTGCAGTCTTGGTTGATGTTAAGAAGCAAAGCACCACAGACACGGTGTTACATTCAAATGTTAAGAAAAATGGCGTTGAATTACAGCATTTTCCTGATTAGTGTCACATTATCGAGGCTTTACAGATATGACGTTAAACTCTTGTTGGTGTGTAGTTATATGGCTTGACCGAAAAGATGCTGCACTCTTCTTAGCGTTAAGAAATATGGATTGTTCCATATGATAATGCATTCTTCATGTTAAGATAAATGGCGTTGAATTTCGGCATTTGTCTGATTGATGTCACAATATTACAGGTATGTTACATTTTTGCTTGTTAGCGGTATATGGGGTTACAGTTGACGTTAGTCTCCCGCTTACATCCATGACATATGCGTTTTCCGTATATTATACGTACGGTGTTACATTTTATGTTAAGGTCTTTGGCGCTTCAGTTTTAGCGTTTTCTTGTTGCAGTCTACGACATTACATTTATGAGATGAATGGCATTGTGTACACGGTATTGCATGTGATATGGCGTTACGTTAGTGCTGAACATAGTGTCATTGTGCAGTTTAAGAGGTTTTGGCTTACGCTCCAAGTTTCAGTTGAAAATACCATGGTATTTTTGCTAGAAAAAATGAAGAGGGGAGAGCAAAGAGCATTAACAGATGCATTAAAGCTGAAAAACGTCAGAAAACCAAGGCAAAATGAGTAGCAAAGTTAACAAGTGAAAGAAAATAGGATACACAATTACCCACCATCCTGAGTAGCAGTGATGTTCATTGAAACGATTCAGTGCACTGAAAAAATCGTGGGATCTGCTTTGGGTGTCAACGACAAAAAATTGATCTTGATTTAAAGTGCTATACCTTGCTATTACCGATGTAAAAAATTTTCTTTATTCCAAAACAATTTTAAAACCACCTGAGAACGAAACTTGAGGTATTTTGCAAATATTTTCCGCAAACAAGTTTATCACTTACAAAAAGCCTGTCAGTTTTGCATAGCTTTTAAAGTTCTATACAACCTCGAAATTTTTCAGATTCGGTTGTCGGTGTCTTGTTAATCAGATCACCAGTTACTCCCTTCACATACCATTGGTGATATCGAGTGTAGTACCAGTCCCCTGCTCGGTTCTACTGTGCTGTGAGTTACCATCGGTAAACACATGCGCACGCGCCTTACGTGGTGCGGGTGTTGGTTTCTTAACAATGTTTCGTGGTGCGGGAACAGGTGAAGGTGCAGGTGCTGGCAAGTGCGATTCGGATGGTCCGACTTGTTCGTGCAGAACTGAAGTACTGACCGCCGTATCTTCTATAAACAGTACACAAGTTACATTTCTTGATTGTCAAAAATGAAGCTACTAGTTCAAAAAAATATGACTAAACTACTAAGTAGCAACAATCTTATCCTTCTTGCCCACGTCATCTGGCCTGCATTGGAATGAAGGGCTGCAGACGATACGCAATAACAGTACTAAGCGATACATCAAAAGGCAATAAAAGCACTCTTTAGATCGTATACTAGGCTAACACTTTCTCCTGCAGCTCTGCCCTTTCTGCCTATGGCCAGCTCAATGTTTTGGCTCAGGGATGAGATTACATTTGCAAACTTAACTTAACAGCCAAGTCACGGACTAACTGCTTCACTTCATAGCAAAGGACGCTTTGCGGTGTTTGGCTGCATTACGACTCTCTAGCTTCAATCGCGTTGATGTTACAACGCCAAAACAATTTCTTAAACAAGCTTTTATGGTTCGTAAGCGTATGTGTCCAAAACCTTTACATTGTTCTCTAATATACCCCGCATACAACAACCTGGTCTTTTCTGCCCTACTTTACTTTACTTTATTTTATTTTATTCCACTTTGCTTTGCTCTACTCTGATCTCGTCTATCTTAGTTATTCTATTATATATCACGGCTATCATCCAGCCTACGTTCCAATACCCTGAACCACTCAGTATCAACCTTGCTGCGCTTTTTTTTCACGAGTCCTTTCAGCAATATTTTTTGTGCTTGTATCTGTGTCCAGATCTACGCATGGTAAAATATGCTGGTTCCCTAACCACATATACGGCGTAATGAAACCATTACCTACTGAGAAAATGACACAAAACCCACTTCTCTAAAACAAAGTATGATGTAAAGATTCTCGACATTACTCGGTCAAGCACATTTCTTGTAAAACCAACCAAATCATGTAAAGTCTGCAAAGTCTGGCTTCCCGATCGTTAACCCTTTATGGTTTAGTTGTTACAGGAAGTCAGTATTTCTAATGCAACTTAATTTCTTAGGGTGAATAAAGAGTCAGAATTTCTATCGTAATTAAAACTTACCTGTCAAACTGGATTTCCTTTTAAGGAAGCCACCGACAGATCTTCTTTCTAAAGAAGAGTTGGACGAAAGTTTTTTAGCCTGAAGAGACGGACGATCTCTCGACATATCGTTTCCATCATCTGCTTGAAATGAGCTGCACAAGAGAGAGAATGGACAAGAAGTTGATTGGATTGAGCCGCGCCTTCTTTACGAAACGAAATGCAAGAAACAGCATAAGTGCATCCCCAAAACATCTCCTGGGGAGCACTTCAGATTAACCCTACATATGTAGCTTCGACAATGACTTGAACGTATTGAGAGGTGGTTTACAGGCGTTAGACCCCCTACATTGTAATCAAAGGTTTGTTTAAGAGTCCTACAATTTTGCAATTTTGTTTCTTTTATTACTTAAAAAAATACTCAGCAGCATCTTTGATGACATAAAATTCCAGATATTTCTGGTAATTTCCCAAGACTATCCTAGAAAGAAACGTTTCTTCAATGTTAAAGTTTGCAAACAAATTAAGAATTGTGATTGGTTGTTATTATGTTTTGAAGCAAGATGTTTAACTCAGAAAATAGGCGGCATGAAATGCTTCCATCCTAACCAGCGTTATCGTACAGTAAGTGGTCAAATTCGCTGGACGCCCCTGAGCTAAAACTTTGATCTGTAAAGAACGAAAGTATGCAGTTCAAAATATTCTTTAAAATTCTTATTGAGTGGAAAAGACCACGTGTTAAACTGAATATCTTACATTCTGGAGTCTCTGCTTCTAGCATCATGATCACGTGACCACTCATCTCCAGGCTCCTCGTCTTGCATCCTCCTTCTCGCCAAGTGACCTCTAAAAGCTGATTGGATGGTCACCACAGAACTATCTTCATCTTCAACTTCGATTTCTTCGTTCAATTTCTCAAGCCGCTGGCGTCTCATCCCATGGGCTCGCAAAGCTGCCTGGATTTCCATCACAGCCTGGGAAACAAACGGCAAATAACAACCAAAAGTAGGGGAAAGAACAGTCACAAAGCGCAAAGCACCCAAACAGATGAAATGGAAAAACGAGTTCTTGGTTTCAATTTCATGCTACAAGGAGGCTATTTTTCGAAGTTTTAAGGTAATGTCAGTTGACCTTCAATCCTATGTATCTCAGAGGATACTTACATTCTTATTATTACCAAACACTGGATACTGAGTTTCTAGTAATCTGATTGGCATTCTACTCGTGGTATAAATACTATATCCTGTAGTTTGGCCAACTAAGGAAACTGAAAATTTTAACACGGAAAATTTTCCCTCAAAATGGTAGAAAATATAATTCAAGATATTTTTATGCAGTGTTTCGTATTTAAGAAAACAGTTACAAAACTCACGCTTGTTGGATACCGGTATGAGCCTTAACAGCCCAACTATCAGTACACTAAAGGTTTAAAATGTACAAAGAACAAGAACTTAATATTGGAATGAAGAAACTGAACTAAACTCCAAAAAAAAAACATCAACATGAGCACTTATTCAAAGGGTTATTATACGGCGGCTTTTCAGGCAGACAGTTTTGTATGACTTTATATATCTCCCTGTTTTTGAATCCAGGGCGGATCAACGGGAGGGGTCTGGGTAAGGCCCGGGATCCCCTTTCGTCAACCATTTTGTAAGCATATATGAAGAGAAACACTGAAACAAAGATCTTTTGGATCAGGAAGGCCTTTTCCAATCCCTTCCCCCTCCTCTCTCCGCATTCATCTCGTAGAGCTAAAGCGTTTTGTTTTCAAAATTACCTCTTCTTCCTCTTCTTGCTTGCGTTGGTTTTGCTGAAAGACGAAAGAATAAAGACGTCCCCTAAATTTGAGATATCACTGGTGGTACAAAGCAACTAAATTCCTATGTCGATGTGACAAATCAAACACTCGAAGTCCCAATAAAGCACTTTTAATTACATAAGCTTGCTACACAAACTCGGGTATGAAACAAACCATGTGGTAATTAAAAGATGAGTTAGTAGTAACAATATCTACGCGATATTCATGCTTTGCAACGAATACTCTTCAATACTGAGATGACATATTGGTTGTGTAGGACAACAGCAAAACGTTAACAAAATAATCAGATCACAGCTACTGGTGAAATGTACTGATTATCACAGTCCTCTCCTCAAAAAATCATTAAATATCAACTTGAAACGTTTTGTTAAACCATCCAAGCAAACGTTCTATTATTCTATTATTAATCATCAGCCTAAGTCATGTCATTCGTTAGTATGCAGTTATTCACTAGCAAGCCTTGGTATTCATTTGCACAAGTACTCCTTTATTTACTAGCACATGTCGGCCTTGGTATTCACAGCACCAGCACGTTCTATTAATTACCAGTACGTCTGTTATTCCACAGTAGATCCTATTATTCCTTAGTACACCCTGATACCCAAATGACGCCCTAAACGCTATCCACGTGGCTTTCTGGTTTATAAACCAGACTACTCACTCCCATCTGGCCTCCCGAATGCAGTAACCACCTGTACCCACCACATCTTTGTGTCTTCTCCACTGTTTCTGCAGTGTTCTTGCTGCCTTGTCGTGGTCCAGTGCAAGGGAAGCATTTCCAACCTCCAGGTCTTGTTGTCCTCTCTCCTCCACTGCTTCCTTCTTCCGCGCCGATGGGCTTCGACTGGAGCCACTGAAATATATACATACATGTTCTATTAAGTACCACTTCTCAGAAGGGCTTTCAAGACCAAACTACATAATTACAGTTGCAGCTTCTACATACAGTGGAACGTCTCAGTATGGAGACCTTTCTATTGCGGACGATTTACAGTGGAACCCCGGTTTAACGATGTGCCAAGGGAGTTAAAATTACATCGAATTCTCGGTATAACGATATCGTGGGACAATTTCTTAAAATGTCGTTATACCGGGATAATGATGTTCGCCTTTTTGCTGCCTGTTACCTGATAAATTTGTAATTGATTTTCAAATGAATTATAAGTGCAATATCTCAGTAAGGCTTAACTCTTCGAACACGCATTTTTTTTTTCTTTCTTTCATTGTTAAGGTTTGCGTGCTTTAACAATATGGGGTGGGGTAGTTATATTGTCTTTTATCCAATGGGATCTTTCGTTCGTATGGTTAAAGACGACCCCAATATCTAGAGTATTCTTCACCAAAAAATCCCCAGAAACACTGTTGATATTTAAGTTTGTTTTGTTATGTACTTTATTAGCATTTTCAGTGGTCTGTGATATTGAATTTATCGTTATAACCGAAAGTATTTTTCGCTCAGTCAAGAACACTACTGTAAACGTCCGTACCTGGCTGAGCACATTGCCTCAAGTGCACGTGTATTAGCAAGAACACTACTGTAAACGTCTGTACATGGCTGAGCACATTGCCTCATGCACGTGTATTAGCAAGAACACTACTGTAAACGTCCGTACCTGGCTGGGCACATTGCCTCATGCACGTGTATTAGCAAGAACACTACTGTAAACGTCCGTACCTGGCTGGGCACATTGCCTCATGCACGTGTATTAGCAAGAACACTACTGTAAACGTCTGTACATGGCTGAGCACATTGCCTCATGCACGTGTATTAGCAAGAACACTACTGTAAACGTCCGTACCTGGCTGGGCACATTGCCTCATGCACGTGTATTAGCAAGAACACTACTGTAAACGTCTGTACATGGCTGAGCACATTGCCTCATGCCCATGTATTAGCAACAACACTACTGTAAACGTCTGTACCTGGCCGAGCTCGTCCGTCTCTTGGGTTCCTTTGAATTTCTGGCCAATTCCTCATTTGCTTTTTCCAAGTCCATCCTGCAGCAAATAAATTGAAAATGATTACATTATATTTTTTAAAAAACGTCAATTTTCGATCGATTAATCCTTTTGTATTGCTTTCAACTCTGTTAGTCATACTTCATTAACTAACCCCAAATGAAGATACAAGTCTATACAAGTCCATGCAAGTTTGTGAACTTGCACTTCGTCCCGTCACCAACTCCAAGAGAGTAATCTCAAGATAGCCAGCACACAAAACACGCACTGTCATTTTCTAATCCACAGTAAAAATGCAAAGTTTGTTTTGTTAACACTCAAATAAAGATCTTTTGGCTCACTACCCAGCATTTCTTTGGTTGAATATTTTCAGTTGCAGAAAATGTCAATAATTGAGGATTTCTCTTAACACAGGTATGCTTTTTGAGGTCATTTACAGTATCTGTACTGTACCTCAAGTCGTCTGCTACTGTTCGATAATGGCTTCTGTCCTCTTTCAGTTTCTCCACAAGTTTCCTGAGCTTCTCATTCTCCTCCAGAAGTTCTTCTTCTCTGTCTTGCAGCTGAGCAAGCTTCTGGGATGTGTTTCCACGGAGAGGCAGTTTTCCTGAAGAACAATCAGTACTGCTTTAGCAATAAATTTACTTTTTCTGAAAAGGTATCTAATATCTTGTCTTTCTTCATAAGGTTTTTTAAGAGCTTAAACCTTTTTTGTATTCTTTCAATACAGGGTTCATGTAACAAGAACCTTGTTCTTTTCTTCTTAAGGCTGCCGAATCTACAGCTGTCAAGTATGTTCAAAGAAATGATTGAAAATAAAATAAATAAACTCGAAAAAATCCGGGTCCCCAATGTGGTCGCTGTCGTTTTGTTGCTGCTGTTTGCACACGGTTTCCTCACTACACAGCTGGTCCGTGTAACTAGAGAATTTCGGCAAAATAAATAGAAAGGAATAGTGTTATCATTCATGATACGTTTAGACACTTACAACATCGTGACAGTGGTGCAAACTACAACATGAAACACAATCCTGAGTCCAAATCAAGGAGATCCAACGGTCCAACCCCCTACTCCAACTCCCCCGGTAGCGTGGCGAGCTCTTGTGTTTGTAGATTGCAAAAAACAGGGTTCGTACACCCTCAGATGTTAAAAAAATCCAGGGTTTTCAGGGCTCTTTTTCCGTTTATCCCAGGGCTTCCCCAGAGCTCTTGAAGTCCAGAATGAAAGTAACGTTCACAATGAATGGTTTAAAACAACATTTTTGAATGTTATATTAGTTATCGTAATCACTGTTAAGCAACAATGTTATCCAAGTGTATCACTTCAATACTAATCAGTGGGTTTTACTCGCTTGTTATTTGTAATGAAGCCAACAAAGTGAGTAAAGTGCACCATTTAGCAAATTTATTTCTTCAACAAAGTTCTGCGCGATTTTCCTTGGGTTTCTAGGAATTTCCGGGGCTTCAAAAAATTTCGCGGGTTGTCCAGGATTTCCAGGGCCCGTACGAACGGCAGTCTCACGCAAACTTCTGATTATAAGATTCTTAGCAAAAAATTATAACTCTCAGCAACAAATTGTGTCTATAATACTATACAAGAGACATGATTTGACACACAACTACATCAACATCCTAAAATTCCGATATATTTGATCCAAGCTTAATACTCAACTTTTAATGCTGATTTTTTTTATTACATTTTCAACTTCAGACAAAACCAAACGGATGTTTACTTCAACGCTTTGAAACGATCTTTCTCAGTTTGCAATACATTTAATAACCCAACGAATTGTGGGATGGATAAATTTAAATCGAACGACATCCGAGTAAACGCCTCTTTAATTCGTTAGCATTAGCAAACGCAAACAACTCTGCCAGCTAGCTACCTTCAACCTCTCGCGACGCACGTCTCTTCCCTTTCCTGTCCACAGAAGCCTCTTCATCATAGTCATCGTCATCTCTGGTTTGGGATTTACGCTTCTCTCCAGAAACTTCCAATTTCTGTTAAAAACAGTAAGTTTGTGTATAACTTGACAGACTCATAATTTAACACATCAAAGATATCAAAGGTATGACTAAAGTAGAAGGGTTTTTCACGGTTTTCTCCGCCATCTTAGCGAGAAGGAAAAATGGTTCAAAACAAGAAAGTTTGTATGGAAATTCGGCATAAAATACCTTTTACTTTGGTCATATCACTAGCACTCAAAAAAGTTATGAACTGAAAACTTTATTTTTCCGAGGTGAACTAAACGCCAAAATTTTAGGTATATAGCTACATACTAACGGGCCACGTTTTAAGTTTTATCGATTGTATTCAAATTGTAACTCGACACTTTCCTATGTGGCTATACATGCCTCAAATTCAGTTCCTCTCTCGTAGAGCTTGAACTGCGAACTCTATGTTATCAGATATTTTTTGCAGTCTCTTCGCGGGAGTAGATTCAGTCCATAATTACAATACGCGTTCAAAATCAAATAAATGTTTCTTTCTCCCTCGCCAAAATCTTAACTATGGTAAGTTTGGTGTGAAATATGCGGGAGCCACAAGCTGGAATGAATTACCAACTCATATCAAAACTAGTTGCTCACATTCAATTTTCAAAAAAACAATTAAAATCACATTTGCTATTACAATGATTATGGTATATTAGTTTATAGTTTATACAAATATTATAGTAACTACTTTGTATTGTGACTGTATTTTCCCTCAGTTTAGTTCAAATTTATTGGTACTTTTGTATGCCTTCATTTTCCCCTAAATCTTGTAAATATTAAAAAAACTTAACGTTTGAATTACAGGTGCAGAAACACCCACTTAACCTTCTAGGTTGTCTATTTCTGCACCTCCTATTTTTGTACTAGATGCTATATATCACTATTGTATATCACTGTTGTAAATAGGAAATAGAGAACCTTGAACCTTGAAAGAATCTTAAACCTTGCGTATATGGGTTATCGGTACTCTACTGCATGCAACTAACAGGAACGTTAACGGCTACGATAACTGACAACAATAAAAATAGCAATATTAGTGCAACAGTAAAAATAATGTTAATGAAATTAATGATGATGATCATGAACATGATAACGGCAGTAACCATAGCTGTGATGATGACAGTGAGAGTAGTGGTCACAAAGATAACAATGATACCCAATAAATACAGTAATAGTATATACCTCTTCAAGTTCATGAATTGCCTGCAGTAGCTGTCCTCTGGTCATATCTGCATAGTCAACTAACCAATGGTAAAAAGCAGTTTAGAACAATAGTTTTATTAACAGCATTTTATGGTTTGTAGACGAGGTATAGAACCCCCCCTCCCTTTTTTTTCTATAAAAAAGCTTATACAGTAGTACCGGACGGTGTATTACTAAGCCTCAAGACAGACTGCCTAGAAAACTTTTTGGCATAATATGAAAATTAAACTACTTACTAGTTACATCTAGAAATATGGCATATATATATATAACTATGTGACACAAAATCACTCACTATTCAGACGTTTCTTTTTCGCTCCCTTTGACGAGTTTTCAATGGCTGTCAGTAAATCCTTCTTCAGTCCTTTGTTCTCCGCTTGCAACTGGTGATATTTTTCTGAAAGAAGAGAAACCATGGTTTGTGAATTTACAGTTCTTTCACAGCTTTCATTCTCTTGGTAGTTCTGTTTCTTTCACGAACGCACTTCCAGTGAAGATTTCGAATTATGTACCCATAACCATCCAGTATCGCCAATTAATGATTTGTATTTCAAATATGTTAATAAGTGACAAAGCGGCATACCTTTACGGAATAATATCATTGGTTCCAGCGCACAACCTGTTTAAACACTCGTATAATCCTCTAACTTTAAGAAACAGGCAATTCCGACTTGAAAAACTTACCTAACTTAAAACGAAGTAAGTTGAAAACAAATATTTAGCAGTACTTGAATACCCGCATGACTGCACAAGCAGAGCATTATCTTACAAAATTGCTATGTCTAATTTGTTTTTTTACCATTGTACATGAAATCCAAGAACAGATTTAGATGCAGAAAGATTAACTAAACATCATAAAGCTAATGATAACTGTAATTTAGGTAACTTGTGATGTCTGAGTCTCCTCGATGTGTCAATAATTTTTTTGTTCAACCAATCACTGAGAACGTTTTGGGATAAGTTCAATTTAATTAAACGTTGAGTTTTAAAATAACGTTTTCCAATCTCCACGTATTTCCTTAGTGTACATGAAGTGTATCCTAAACTATAATGGGGAATAATACCTCAAGCTTTGGTCGTGACTGGGGATTTTGGAGAGGATATTTAAAAGAAAAAATGTTAAAATAACGCAGCAAACATTACTCCTGAGCGAGCAAGTGCCACTACTCGGATAGCATACGAGCTGGCGTTCGTCCATTAATTGTTTTAAACTCCAAAACTTAACTTTAAACTTGCCTAACATCCCTAAAAATTCCTTCAAAATCAACAAAGCGCCCCCATCACTTTTCGTTCCAAATTATTTCCAAAAATTCTCAAAACGCTTGCGAACATTATCAGTTGCGGCACTATGTTGCTATGATTCAAATTTGCTTTTTTCCAAATTGTAACCGAGACCGGCGATATAATGGCGTTATTAAGCCTTAAATTTCGACTTTATGTGTTCCTCCAACACGGTTTCTAACCTCGATCTACCAAACAATACAAATCACTAATACACAACATGCTTATTATGCAGCAGGTTATCTATGGTAGTCTTACATTAACACATGGAATTATTAGTGGTAAACGAACTTAGATGATATACAACTAATCATAGTATGTTTTTGTACAAATATGGGCCAACGTACGTGTCAATAGCTGATGCTGTTCATGAGGTGGGGATCCTTGTCTCTCCGTGGAATAACTGTCTTTTCCAAAGGATCTAATCATGTTAAAGGAGTACTTCAGCGGTTAAGGTCACTTTTCTAAATGTAGTGCCAATTTACCTCAATAATTCTAAATTTTACTAATGTCAAAAGGGTTTAAAAATGATCGACATAAAGTGTAGTGTTCGGCAAAATATCCAGAAGTTCGTAAATGGATCGTTTCTTGCATTTTTTGACGTCAACGACAGCAGTCCCGTGTGCTAAACAAAACTTCACTGAAGGATCAACACAACTGAATACCCAGTAGAGTTTTGCTGAGACCATCCTGAATGGACCAAAAAGTGTTGATGTGGAAACAGTGAAAGCTTGACGATGCTTTAGCGACACTCAGGTCGTTTTGTAAATTGTCAATCTGAGTGGGTTAGTGTGCGATGGAACTGAACCCAGGTTAACTTGGAAAAGTTGCCATCCAGTTCATAATTTTGCTGGCAGTTAATCTACAATACAATCAATCATTCTTTGAAGACACAGTGATACACTGGGCATTCGTAATACATGTAAGTAATATTCTTACCGCAATGTGGAATAGTAAAGGTTTATATACATTTGCTGGCATGTCGCCGACTCTGGTTATTATCTGTAGGTTATTTACTGGTACATACTGTTATAAGACTTGCCCTAGATAATATCTGTAGGTTATTTACTGGTACTCACTGTGATAAGTCGGGTTCTGGGTAATGTCTGTAGGTTATTTACTGGTACTCACTGTGATAAGACATGTTCTGGGTAACATCTGTAGGTTATTTACTGGTACTCACTGTGATAAGTCGGGTTCTGGGTAATATCTGTAGGCTATATGCTGGTACTCACTGCGATAAGTCGGGCTCTGGGTAATACGTCTGGTTCTGCTGCAACTCTAGAAGAGCCAGTTGCATCCTCTGAACCTGAAAATACACAGCGCAGGTTGTTTACTTGTGTGGACTGTGTTGCTGAAACTGGTATTAATTTGTGTTATATTTATAAAGTAATTACCAGATTTGACGTTCTTTACGAAAAATGACTGTACAGTGAAACATAATTGTGCTTTTGTTTTGATATAGCTTGTACCATCGATTTTGGGTAGAGTAAGGAACTGTTTAAAACAAAACAAAACTACAAATGTTTCAAAATCACGATCACTTTTCCCAAGTAACGGAGAGCTACACGGATTTTTACCGTTTTGCCGCTTCATATGTATACATCTAGCAGCGCCGTACCTAGCCATTTTGAGCAGGGGGGGAGTGCTGTTATATTTTCTCTTATTACTGGGGGGCAGAGATGACACTTTTAAGAGCGTTATATTCACGTTGTCAAATCTCAGGGGGGAAACTGCCCCCCCCTGCACCCCGCTAGGTACGGCCCTGCATAGAACACTGTACAAAACCTTTTCGTCAAAATAAATTATCGTAACCTTACAATGTATGGTATTCATGACACACTGTTAACTACCCTGAAACAGAATATAGTAATTGCATACATGTATGTACAAAATGCGATTGAAATTCATAGAACGTGTCCAAACGGATTTCATGGAACGTGTCCAAATGGAATTCATGCAATGTGTCCAAATAGAATTCATGGAACGTGTCCAAATGGAATTCATTAAATGTATTCAAAAGGAATTCAATGAACGTGTTCGAACGGAATTTATGGAGTGTGGCCGAATGGAATTAATGAAATTTATCCAAATGGGATTCAAGGAACAAGTCCAAATGGAATTCATAGAACATATCTAAATAGAATTCATAGAATGTGTCCGAACTCGAATGGAATTCATGTGTCTGAATTGTGTTCGAACAGAATTCATGTAACGTGTCTGAATGGAATTCATGGAATGTGTCCGAATAGAATTCATGGAATGTGTCCAAATACAGTACGGTCTGGAGGTAACGTAACGTAACTGATTGTATATGTCTGACTCTAACTTTGAAAACTTAACTCCGCTTGGTTCGCACGGAAGCAGAGACGGGACGGCGGCACGAAACTCAATACAAATAGTCAAACCCTGCAAACCCTGTAAAACGGAGACGCGATGGATCAGAAGAGAACGGAGGGGTTGTTTTCTTCTGTTCCGTCTCCGTTTTCTAGGGTTTGTATGGCATTTCGTGCGTCCGACTCTGTCGCAAGTGTAAACCAAGCTTAAGAAATGAATTGCAAGCGCCTTTTTTTAAAAAAATTAAAAATGAGTTCTCGTTTGACGTTTAGCTGTGAAGTGTTCAGCTGTTTTTGCGGTTTAGCTCACAGTTGACACGAATCCACGCTTGGAGTTGACAACACAAAATGCAAATTTTGACTGCTCTTGACGCGGAGGACATCAGTGATTGGCTGTCAGGAAACCACATCTGTCAAGATGACCTCGCTTCTTGTTGTTGTCGGTCTCATGAAACTGGTATCGAAGTCACCAGAACATAGAAACATCTTTCTTTATTGATTGTACATGAAACTCCTAAAAGAGAAACGAATCACAAGCTTCTTCTCCATAAAAGCTTTCAAAAAAAACAACAGCTTCAGCAACCCAGCCAAATACACGCAAAGAGTTTGCTTTGTGGGTTCTGCCGTTTGTTTTGAACTAAATCTTATACTCATAGGCATTACTGGTTTAGCCCGTTCTAAAGGCAATGAATGCGTCTCTCAAGAAACAAAAAAAAAACCATGCAGGATTTCTTGAAGTAACAACAAGAACTCTTCTTTCATACGCGCGCTTGGACATGATGTGAGATTTACAACTCCGTGTGAGGTCAAGGGGTGACCCGAAAACACTGACCCCCGGTCCGTGGAACCCCCCTTACGGACCGGGTCCATGGACTACCTTACGGACCGGTCCACGGACCCTTATACGGACCCCTCCCCCCCAAAAAAATAGTGTTAAAAAATAAAAAAAATTGACTTAACATTTGAATGGACTAGCTGACCGTGTACGTGTCGTGTCAGCGAAAATTCGAACGCTGACTTCCGCAGAATTAATATAGAACTAATAAGACTTGGGCACAAGGTAACATTTATCGCATAATGCCACCTATTTTGCTGTGGCGATGTTTGAGACGCGTGCTATGAAGATCGATCGAAAACTTCATTTGTGGCAATTTGTATTTTCGCCTCCGCCATTTTGTTCGGCTTAGTCTCCCGCGTTTGCGATTACGAACTCGACCCAGGCTTCATGACAAACAACACGACTTCTCTTCTCCCGCGCGTGTGAGCCATGGCTGCCCGGTAAGAATGCTTGAATATTAATCACCTTTATCCTTTTGTTCTTTTGGGAACTATTACAAGGAAGAAATATATGTTTGCAATCTGTTTTAGGTGCAAATAAAAGCAGATGGCCCAAATTTTCGCCGACACGACACGTACACGGTCAGTCCATTCAAATATTAAGTCAATTATTTTATTTTTTAATACTATTTTGGGGGGGTCCGTAGAGGGGGGTCCGTATAAGGGGTCCGTAGACCTGTGCGTAAGGTAGTCCATGGACCCGGTCCGTAAGGGGGGTCCACGGACTGTCAATTCGATCCCTCGAGGCACGTTACGTTACCTCCAGACCGTACTGTAAAATTCATGGAATGTGTTTGAATGGAATTCATGAAATATGTCCAAACGGAATTTTTGGAATATGTCTGAATGGAATTCATGGAGTGTGTCTGAATGGAATTCATGAAATATGTCCAAATGAAATTTTTGGAATATGTCTGAATGGAATTCATGAAATATGACCAAATGGAATTCATGGAATGTGTCCGAATGGAATTCATGAAATGTGATCGAATGGAATTCATGGAACATGTCTAAATAGAATTCATGCATTGTGTTCGAATGAAACTCATGGAATTGACAATGGTACTAAAACATAGTTGGACGGTATTAAATACACATGTATATTTACAGTAATTAAAACAACCAAACAAAAATCAGTATCTTTTGTAGTTAAGAAAATGATTACAAGATGCTTTGAACAGGAACTGGAGACACTGGTTTGCATTAGTTCTAGTACAACGACTAACTAAATATTTACATCGTATTTAAGTAACACAATGACATGATTAAACGTTCGCTTTTAAACTAATGTTAAGAGCTATTTTAAGAAAACTTTTTAAAATCAAATTTTATTTTTGTCTACTGTAATTGAATTTGAGCAAAATTGATCAATAACAACAAGTAACCTTTCTCTGCAAGACTTGCAGACATACCTCTTGATAGTAGATGTCAGTTTGTATTTGCATCTCTTCGATATTTGTCATCTTCAGATCTCGCTTTAGCTGACTGTTGTAGCAAAATATGAAAAAACACTCTCGCTTAACTGAATAATGTAATTGGGTGGCATCAATAAAATTACTGAAACTTAGCAGAATTTTCCCCCTTTTTAAAAGGGTAAATGTTATCAAGTTGTTCTCACATCTTTTATGAAAACTAGTTTTATATTTATAAACATACTGTGGCTAAATAAAGTTTGAGCTCAAGCTACTGTACGGGCCTCCCCTAATAAAACTATTAAGTCGCAGCTTAAGTTTCACTTGTCATTTTACTCACCTCAATTCGGATTCCTTCTCCTTAACAGTCCTTTCAGTTGCATGAAGCTTCTGCTTGAGACTATTCACAACCTGAATGCACGATATTGTTAAAGTTGGTTTAGTGTTAACTCTGAAATCCTCCGAAGTTTCTCATCAGTACAGGTGACTTGATGTTGGGGGGGGGGGGGGGCTGAAGACGCTTTTTTTACTAGCTCTTTACAACTCTCACGTGTTCACCAGCCCCAGCCCCCCTTCTTTCTCTCCCCTGCTCTGAGGTCCCTGGATAAACATGCAGGCTGTGGATGAGAACATTCCCCCGTCGTTACTGGTATGTAACTAGCATAAACCTATTGAGGCCATTCCTAGAAATACTTACAGAACTTGTGTCAGCTCTTCTGTCTGTCAGTGTTCTCCTCACATCTTCAGGCTAAAACATTTTAGATGGAAAAGTTTAATATATAAGTTCAAGTTTCTAGTTTTCAAGTAAGAGTTTAAATTCGAAGAATGCACTCTTCAACAAAACCACATGTAAATCGGATTGAATTTTCTGAAGAGACTAAAACTCCCAAGTAAAAGTTCTGGTATCAGAGTCTGAAAAAGGGGACCCTGATCCTGCATTCCCACTCCATTCTTTACCAGAATCCTGCATCCCACTTTCTTTTCATATTGCTTTCCCGCATCCCAATGCCAAATTTTTGGCAAATCCCGCTTCCCAAGAACCATCAAACCCCAAAGCTTCTGTTTTTTAATGAAATTCTGGATCCCGGGAATACCCTCCCAGAACCTATTTACACCTAAATATTTACAGTGATCAATCTGCAAAGATATGAGCAAAGACAAGTAATATTTATGAATGTTTTAGAATCTAGTGATAAGAGTCCCTTTTTTTGGTTCTGAAATCTTACATTCAAGAAATCACAAAGTTGGTTGATGAACATATTTTACATGCCTTCATGTAAGTGTATCTGTTAAATGAACATTAAAAACTAGCCAGCACATGTTTATCCAACCTGCTTTCGAGGATTCAAATAATCTTCAATTTTCCTGTCCTGTGAAACGAGAGAAAAATCAAAGAGTTGTTGTACTTTTTACTAATATCACAAACACAGTTGTAACATTACCAATTAAAAATAGAAAGAATAAAATTAGGCCTGCAAGCTTCTCGAGCTACTAATTCTGGTATTTGTTATGTACACACTTTTCTTCAAGATGTTCAGAGAGTTTACAATGTACATAGCTAGGGCAAGAAATATTTACTTTCATTTTGTTACTTGTGATTCTGCAATGACTATTTGTTAGTTAATTTGTTAGTTAATTTGTTAGTTAATGATTTTGAATCTAAACTACGTAGTATCATTTTTTAATTTTCCTTTTTATACTACTGTAATTTTTATAGCATTGTAAATAGTTAGACATCTTTCCTGCATATTTATATTTTAAAACACCTTTTAAATTTTTTCCTGATTTGTACAGTAAATACCTCTTATTAGTCAAGTGTGAGGTCTGTACGGCAAGTTATGGACTGAGTTTTTTCCTTCCTTTTATGGCCCAAGCGCGAAGCACGAGGGCCATGAAAACAGGAAGGAAAAAACGAGGATCCATAACTTTCCGTACGGACTGAGCAAACGAGGCTAATAAGATGTTTATTATATGGATTTTTTTATTATTCTGGTTTTGAAAAGAGCTGGCGGTCCGTATGGCTACTTACGAACCTAGAATTGACCAATCACAGCACATGAAATCATTCAGCCATATAATAATTAATACATGCAAACAGTTAGACATCTTTCCTGCATTTTCATATTTTAACTTTTATTAGCTAGTAGTTTGACTTACGTTTGGTTTTTAACGAGCTTACAGCTCACGCCCAACATGTATCAAAATAAATTTATTATTATTATTATTATTATTAGTTCTTGTTTTGCACGAGCTGACATTTTGAGGATAGGCAGCTTACAGTATAGCCAGGCAAGGTTAAGCACATAACTATATGTACTGTATGCATAGATCTGTAGAATAACCAAAGTATTAAGGTAGTCCTGCAGATACCATGCTTGTTAGTTCAGCTAACAAACTGGGGTCAAAGTGTCTTAAGAATAATGTACCTTGATCATGTTCTCCTCTTCTACTCGATGAAGCTTTGTGGCCAGAAGACCATTTTCAGTCTTCAGTGCATTGATAATCTGCAATTATAAAAAAATTAAAACTTAGGCCAAGTTTTTTTTGATTGTGTACATGCATGTGCCTTGTAGTGCTACAGGGCAAACTGTGGTCAGAATTAGTTTTAATTATACACTGTATGTAGTCATTTTTTCATGTTACTGAGAACCAGCCAGTTAAGCACTTTTGCTGCTTTAGAGCAGAGTGACCATTATTTTGAAAACAATCCAGCATAAATGTATCTTAGATCAAGTGCAAGTTTATACTAACCACTTAGATATTTAACTTTATTGGCTGATTCACAACCACAAACAAATTCAAAAGGTTAAATGCCAACCTTTTTGAGTTCAATAATCTCATCGTAGTAGTCCTCGGCAGGTCTTAAGGCAGGCCCACCTACAGTGACAACTGGCTCAGCTGAAGAAAAAGCAAATTTATACACTTAGTAATCATGTGCAGTGCAACCAGTGTTTGCTCTGTCACCAGATTTTGACTATAAACCAAACTCTGACAACAGAGTAGACTTTACAGTGCATAGTTATATGCTTAAATACATATTAATTATAATTAATTAATTCATCTAGGGGAAAGCAAGATATATTTTTACTCAAATTAGGCCAACAGCATAAGTTTCACTCTGTATCTTTTCTTTTGCAACACAAAATCCATTTACACAGCTCAACTTCTGGTTAAAATGTACAGGACATGCATAGTAGAAAATTCCTAACAATCCTAGCTTGCTTCATTTATCACCCCAAAATAATTATATCTCACCAACAGACATGCTTGCACTCCTGACATGATTCTTGTTTTTCATACTTGTCAGCTGTGGGTCACAAGGTAGAAGAATTAGAAATTTAAAAAAATACTTGGTTTACTGGTGGAAATGGAAAAACACAACTAAGTTAAATTGTACTTGATACACATACTCCCATAAACATGACTGGTTGTAAAAAATATTAACAGGCCATTTCCAAATTACATATTAAAAAATGTATGCTTCAGTTCCTGTGAACAAAGGTTTCAAGTTGAGGCTAAGTGCTAACATTTATAATGAATAAGCTTAAAGTAGCAATAAGCCATAACCTGAAGCCTTTGTGCATAGGAACTGAAACATACATTTAAAAATGATGATATTATACAGTGCACCTCCCCTCAAGTGATGTAAGTTTACATGCCTGAGAAAATGGATTTTCAAAAGTTGTGAATATCTATTGTGAAATTTGAGCTAACAAGGTTTCATGTTCAGGGTATGAATTTCCAAGAATTTCTGTCAGGGTTTTCAAGAGTGTCTCCAGGGGCAAAACCCTTCCTAACTAAACTTAGGTTTAGCAATGGCCATCTGGCCAGTATATAAAATTATTAATAATATTTATTTAATTAAATTTTAGATCCAAAAATTTTTAATTTTATACACTAGCTAGCTGTCAGTTTTATATCTAGTATTACTGCAGTATTGAACCCCAATCTCCCCACCGCCCCTCTACATAACATAAAGTTATGAAACTATTTAAAGTTTTCTGTGGTCAGTTAGGGCACTACAGTATGTACTGTGAAAAGAACATTTTACAGTACTGCAAAAAGTAGAATTTAAGAAAACAATTGAAAAATAAATACAGAACTTAAAGGAAAAACTTTACCCCCTCCAACATTGCATCCCCTTCAGCCCGCACCCTCTCTACGAACACCCTCTCCAACCCTGCACCCCTTCTAACCCTGCACCCCCTCTAACCCTGTACCACCTCCACCCTAGCCTATAACCCCTCCAATCCCACACTCCCTCTATTCCTTTGTGTACCCCCTTTTAACTTGCATCAATAATTTAATCAAGCTAGATGGCCAAAACAACTACTTAATATATACTTTTGCATTAAAAATAAATACTTTTAAGTCTTTCCAAAAATGCCTGTTGTAAGATGAGTCAGACATTTGATCACAGCAAACAATATACTGTTTATATACATGTGTACCATACATGTATGCATAAAGTTCTGTCAACCGAAGAAATTAAAAAATCTTGTCAAAAAATGGGCACAATCTTTTAGCCTTGTGCACCTTTTCAATGCAATGGTGGCCCAACATATCTCCAATGCACTTCCAAACCTACCAGAAATCAATCAGGAAGCTGACAAAGAAAAAGTATGAGGTTATAATGGTTGCTTTAAATCGCAGAAACATTGGAAAACTGGATAAGTTTGACTACCATACAGGTGATCTGCTGAAAAGGCCAGAAATCGTTTGACACCTTCTCAATGCAGGTGAGCTGACAGTTTCATGCATATTATGTGAACAGTGTACATGTAAGTCTATAGATTTATGTCCATTAATATAATCTCTATCGTACATACAATGTACAAATAGAATTTCAATCCTGAGTATTTATATAAAATATTTGAATAAACAAATGTAAGTTTGTTACAATACATCGTATGAATCCTAATTCTTTTTGGCTGTCAGAACTTACATCAACAACATCACTAAAATGCCTAGTGCCAGTCTTGTTCTTTCTTTTGGCATGAGCAGGCCTGAGTCCAGTCCAGGTATTGATTGGGGAGTTCTCAGTACTAAGAGCTGTATATTATCAAAAATATTATATTTCAAAAGTTTATAAAATATAAGCATTGACTATTACTACTTGCATGTAAAATAAGTTTTGTAAAGTCAATGTTTAACATCATTAGTAAAAATTATGATTATGATCTTGTATTAATTTTAGAAAAACTAACAAATAAAAGTTAATTAAAATAAGTGTCAAAAGATAATTTTTAGGTACAGGTAAAAAAAACATGACAAGGAAAAAGTTCTGTAAGTTATATTTTACACCTGTTAACACATGAATAATCATGTGCTTTTTATACTAGAAAAAGTTAGAATACCGTACATAGTTATTAGATTTATAAAATACTAAAAATTTTTAAAGTTATAGCTTTTAGCTTTTAAATATTTCCCCTCAGTCCAACCCCCCCTCTTCTAACTCACTTTCTCTCCCCTCTCTCCTCACTTCACTTCACGCACACAAACACTCAACTCATCCTATTGCACAATATAAAGATAGAATTTTATTCATTAGAATATAAACAAGTTAAGAAAATAAAAATAACATATAATAATAACAATATTAATAATAATAATAATAATAATAATAATAATAATCAATATGTACACTTACAATGAACTAGCAGTTATAAATCTACTAGTAGGCTGAGAAAAAACAACACAATTTTAATACTGTAGGTAATAAAAATAATAGTAACAAATGAAATAGTAGTGAAAAATTTTTATCTAGAAAGATAAAAACTTACAATAAATATTAACTTTCTAGATAATAAATAAATAGAAAATAATAAACAAATGACAGTCAATGACTTTGACTTCAGTACATAATGTAATCAGGAAATTGAAGAGTACTGGTCAGTGGAACTACAAGCAGTTAATATAAAACAAAACTAATGAGAACTCACTGCTGGTGCCATTTCTCATTGCACTCATCCATAATTCATGTGTCGATCGCTTGGCTGACACAGGTCTCCCATTCTTGGTTTGCTTGTGTGTGTAGGGGCTGGAAGACTTCACTTCAAATGTCAAGTTTTCAGTTTGATAAAATATGGATTAATAACACAAAAATGATGAAACTAAGTTTAAACACAAAAACTTTAAATAGCCACTTTAAACTTTAGCTCGAGTTTTAGCGGAAGTTTGAGTTATCGAGGGTAAAAATATATAGAAAATGACCTGAAGGGAACTGAACTGTTGGGACATCAAACACAGAATATATTAAATTAATGAGGAAATAAAGGCATTGACAACTATATATAACTATAGTTACTGGGGTGATAAAATGCACTTGTTTAAATGATAAATAAAATTCCTTTAAAACATAACTTACCTACTTTAGACCTGCGACCCTTGACACCTGATTTCGATGTTCTGTTTCCAGCTATTGAAATAAGAAATTTACACGTCTAAGTTCTAAAGTTATGAACTAGAATTTTAATCATTAATTAAAAATAATACCGGTAAGTTGTTAACAGTTGTATGCACCATCAGTATCAATTTAAACTCCTTTCCATGTTAAACTGAGAGAATAGTAGTTGAGGCTACATGTACTGTAACTAAAACTAGTAACATTTTACCAGAGTTCTAGAAAAAAGCGAAAAAATTAATTAACCACCTTTGTGATGTGAAATGATCACGACAGACTGAAAGAGTGAAAGACGCACATGACAACAGACCAGCTTTGTATTCCCAGTTGCCACTAAGCGTCGAGCACCTGACTGAGCATGAAAGTGAGCCCCAATTTCGATGGGGTCAACCACTGGCCACAAGTTATGAGTTACATATTTCTTGATTTGAGCAGGATGCTATAAAGATTTCAGGCAAGGTTTTCATAAATTGTATTAAAATTTCAACAGGAAGTAACAAATAAGATTTAGTTGAGATGCCTCTGTCAGTCTTTACTTTTTTTCTTGACATCATGTCAAAGTGGATACGCTGTTCAATTGACTTTTGCATCCTTTGACAAAAATGTGCATCAGAGACACAGGACATGCAGGTAGATGGGTTGATCACTGGTAACATGTTTTCAAACATCACTCAGAGCAAAATTCAGCATTAATTACCTGCAGGAGGGTGTGGTGAATGAAAGCTTCCCCCTGATCCCCCACTGGCCTAATAAAATGAATAAAATAATGAAGTGCAATAAAGACACAAAAAAACAACCATAATCTTTCAAGAATAAATTCTGTTACTTACAATCAGCATTACAGTATATCTGGCATCAAATTTCATTAGAAACCATGCAGGGTTCAAGATAATGTTCATAAAAATGAATATTCCTGAATTTTTAGGCTGTTTTCCGTAGCCCAAAATTTTTGCCAGCTGTTTTCAAGCAGCTAAGTACATGTTCTGTACAACACTACAAACCGTATGTTCCGACTGACTAAAACATGTACACCCATGCAATAGTCTATTGCATTGACCGTGTGTTTCAGTCAATTAGAACACGTATATATGATGTTTAGCACATATGTATTCTATACAAAAATCCTGATCTTTCTTTGTGTGTGTTAGTAAATCAGATTTAGCCTAGCTCATCTTGCCGATAAAAAATAAAAAACAGTTAAAGTGCTATTCAGAAAGGAAAATTTTGGTTTTGCAAGCACAACTGACTGAGCGAATACTGACAGCAATTTTGCTGATTCCTAGTTTATCTAAAACTGTATTGTCGAAATAAAAATAACTAGCAAGGTTAAAAACTGCCGGCTATCACCAGCAGCTGGTGGCTATTTTGAACCTTGTAATTACCTAGTACTAATTAAAGTAGTATAATTGTTTTTAGTTTATAGGAACAACAACTTTATTACCAAGTACTTCATAATATTTTAAAAACAGCATAAACACGGCAAATTTTTATTTTTTTAAATCAAAAAGTAACAAAATATTTTTTAATACTTTGTACAGCATTATAAAGAAAAGTAAAGCCAAACAACTGCGTAAGTACTAAATGAGCTTAGTCAATGTTCCCTGATACAAAGATTTAAGATTCTGATTAATTCATTAACATAACACTTACTAAAGATATTGTTGATCCATCTGAAATATCGGAGAATGCATCAACATCCTAATGGCAAGGCAATTAGGAATGGAAAACATTTAATTTCATCCATTTGATGTCAAAAACAAAGATCCACTTCATTAAGCTAATGCAGATCATTCTTCAATATGTATTTATAAATAAAATGATAAATTAAGAAAATAAAAATAAAAATAAATTAAATTTATACTTTTGATTGTATATATACAAACACTGGATATTGAATTTCTGGTAATCTGACTGGTTTTCTACTCGGTGTATAAATCCCAAATACTGTAGTTTGTCCAAATATGGAAACTAACAATTTTATCATGGAAAAGATTCACACAAGATGGCCCAAAATTCAAGTGTATAGAAAACAAAATTTGGGATACTTTTATGCAGTGTTTGGTATTTAGTAAAATTGTAGTTATACTCCACTAGCACTCATGCTTGTTGGATATGAGCTCATGGTAGCCGACTTGGTGCTATGCACCCCATCCACTATCTAAAAGCTCCCCTCATGCTTTCATGGTATAATTGTTAGTATGTATATGTGTTGTGGTTTAAATTTTTCTTTGGTTTAAAAATTTTCAAACCAGTTTATTTTTTTTAAACCAGTTTAAAATTTTT
>JAOBRG010385104.1:0-10914 GCA_027574985.1 Umimayanthus nakama | reverse complement strand
AAATTTCAGCCTGGTAGTTGTTCTTAGCTTGTTCTTAATTTTTGGGCCAATCTCAGCCTGGGTGTTCTTATAAAGTTGGTTCTTATAAAAAAAAAAACGTGTAGTTAAGTCTAATGACAAGTGCTAAGTATTAACATTATGCATTTGTTTTTTAAACCGATAATGCAATGAAGTCGGCAAAAATGTTACCAAGTTTCAACATTGAGTATTGCGGCTAGTGAGTGGCCGGATACAGGTTCCACTGAGTGAAATAGTTACAATGTTTTTGAACAGTCGTTGCTCATTGACAAAGAAACTCCCAGTCGATTGTCATACACATTTGATTAATTTGGTATCTAATCTGCCATTTTCTAGAATATCCAAGTATAATTTCGAAAATAAGGGGTTTTAGGGGCTGAGTTATAACCAGCAGTAGGTTTACTGTGCAGTGAAATACGCAAAATATAGCAAATAATATCAAACCCACCTGCTCAAAACCGTCTTTTCCTCGGTCCAAATAATAGTCAGCTTCCCGCCAAAAGCAATGTTTGGAAGCTGGAATGTTCGGCTAAACTTCGGCACTCTTCGTTTCGTCGTAAAAAGCAATCGCGATGCGATAATCCGATTTTAGTTTTTACTGGCCGGATACTGGGCAACATACTGTATGTTCTTGTTTGTGGGGTTAAATGAATGCAATCGTTACTTCTGAGCATGATTCGAATATCGACGGAAGTTGAATTGGTAACTATAATCAAAGATGTTTTTGGTTCAAATGAGGTATCAACTACAGTTCACTTCAGTCAAGCAAAGCGTGCATTAGTTACTGATTGAATGAGTCTTTAGTTGCTGTCAGAAGTAATACAAAGGAAACAAGATACAAAAGAAAAATGTAGCTGGTTGGAACAAAGTAGCCAGTCGCAATACAAATTAAAATGTCCAAAAGTAAAGTTATAGATAAAAAAGAATCGAAGTGCTCTAAGATCGAGCCTAATTCGGCCAACTGTAATGACTTATAGAAGATTTTCGATAGGCGCTATTTTGTATGGTTTGTGATGTTCTTTTTAAATGGCGAGAAACTAGCTCTGTATAGCCCTGTTTACACGGTACAGACTAACCGGGTTAAAATCAACAAGGGTTAGTTTCTATCATGTAAACACTACCAACCCGGGTTTTATTTGCTTTGTGCCATGTAAACAGGGCTTGTGTCTTACAATTTAAAAAGTTAACAGCAGTGTTCGTTCATTTGGCTGCTGTGGTTAGGCCGGAACAATGCAGAAACCTTTTAGTGTCATAAAAGTTTAATTATGAAAAAAAAATCATCAAAATCAAGTTCACATAAACTAATTAGAGCTGTCAGAAGGGCTTTTAATTATCGAGCCAAGCTGTCAGTATGCCATCGAATGGAATCTAAGATACCGTTCTGTAAAAACATTGGGACAATAATTGCGCTATTTTCTCATTTATCTAGTCACCTTTGGTATTGTGTTTTTATACAATAGTAACCACTGATTGCTTTCAGCGAAAATCTCAATTGATCTTTTTGTACCTTGAAATCATTTTTTCTAACCCAATTTTATGCAGATGTTCGTGGACTTGGTTTTGACAGATATTGCATGACAGCACAATTATGACAGAAATAGGTAATTTATCATCTTTCTCAAGATACATTAGTCACTACCTTGATATTTTGAAACTGACTGGTCGCAACAGACTTATAAGGAGATGTCAAGTCAAAACAAACTGTTTCGTTTTTCTAAGCCTGTAAACGTTTGGAAAAGAAGAGAACTGACGAAGTGAGTGTAGTGAAAAGCTAAAAGTTTTCTTAATTTCAAGCTGAAAAGATACGCCATACACACGGTTTGTTGAATGTTTAGATCTTGTATGAATCTGATCTATTGAAGTTTTCGAAGTAAATACTAAAAGAGTCAGTAAAATATATAATGTTAATAAATTTACAAACAGCTTTTGAGTTATGCACTAGTACAACATGTACAACAGAAAGACTTCCCAAAATAAGGAAACCTCATAAATTTTAAACCAAACATTTTGATGAGTCAGCTTTATAACAGTTCTTTTAACTGTCCAAATATGAACATTGACCGCCAAAAAGTATTTGCTGATTTGCTTGAATCAGAAGTACTGAGCAAGGAAATTAAACTTTTGAACTTCAATTTAAGACTTTGTTGTATTTGCTAATAAACCAAAGACCAGATGACATCGTAACACGGTTTGACTGACATTCAAATCTGTTCAATCTTCTGTTACCCGCTCTAAAAATCTATAAAATTAGCTTAACTCTTGAAAATACTGCCAGCAGTCCAGACGTATCAGGACAAAAAAAAATTAACAATGGATTCTACTTACTTCAGTAATAGATTCTGACATTGAAAAACGTCCCAATACAATGATAAAGTTAATCTTTTAAAAAAAAACTAATGCTTTTTTCAAAATAGTAGCCGTAGCTTTGATCTTGCTTCTTAACCAGCAAGCAAACGGTCAATTTTTTGTTACTGAGTACAGCGCGGCAGCTAACGCTAATATTTTCAACGACTACACTTTTTCTTATTCAAATAAACCTCGTTATTGTTTCTCTAACAGCAATTCAAATTAATAAAAAGGTTTGCTAATTAATTTTAGACTTTAAAACATTTATTTGACTTCTCCGTCGTTCTTAAATACAGCATAGGACGACAATGGTTTCAGTTAAACTTGAGATGAATTTATCTACCATCGAAGGAAGTCGGTGAGTTTCTCTTTGATGTCTCCTGCGTTACAGCTTATTCACAGGAAAGATAAGATTAATTTTGTAACACGAAAGTACATTTTGGTGTACGTGCGTGTGATTTAAAACTTGTTAAACACTAAGAGAAACAAGTTATGGTCAAAGAAACAAAGACATACTTTTTAGAAATCATTTTCCTGTCTTTAAGGTTTCAAACATCCACCATCTTCCTACAGCTGACAATATTAACTACTGGGAACGAAACCGCGTAACAATTTCGCGCCACGAGTGCATTAGCTTGTTTTGGTTGTATTTTTTAAGTTTTGATTCTCTTATTCTTTACTTCTAGCTGTTAAAATGAAAACAAGTCTAGTTTTACATCTAACAATTCTAATAAACGAACTTGACTGAAGATGTACTTCGTCTTATGACACGTCAACACCAACGTGTAAAAAGTGTGAAGAACTTTCATTTACTCAGAGAGTATATGACTCACGAGTTCAACTCATCGGTCTTTCGCAGCTATTTTTGGATATTGGCTCTCAGAAGGTATGACAACTTCAACTAAGTTAGTCTGAATCATAAAACGCAACTGTATAGAGCAGGCCTTAGCAAAATGGCAAAGTAATTTACGTCCAAAATTCAGATCAGCACGGTTTTATCAAGGGATTATACATTTAAATTTCGACTCGAGACTAAAAGCCCCTCAAAATAGAGTGTTAAGATAAAATGATCTTGCAAATATGTTTTCTTAAAATTCATTTTATTATCAAGTGGGCCCAAAAACAAGCAGTTGAAGTCTATGTGATCATTTACTCTTAAATAAAGAGTCGTTTGATAGAATCTCATTTTCGAATCAACAAAGTTTTCAGTTCAACTTAGGGTACTAAATTGGCAAGTTTACTTAGTTATTTTAAAAGTAAAATCAGTTATTTAAAATATTATGTTTTATTAGTACGCTTTCCAAGCTTTAATGTGATAAAGAGAGCGGGCAAGCTAATGCAAGACAACGATACTGATCATCTGACAAAAGGCAACAATTTAAAAGTACGTGATTGACCCAGCTCGAAAGCTCACCAGAATTAGGAACGAACCCAGGTTAAACATTTATAAAAGTGTTATCAGTGTCCCTCATCATAAGACGTGAAAAACCAGTGCGATGTGAAACTCTTCTCAGTTTGTGCTGTAATTTTTACGTAATGTAATGGTATTGCTGCATTTTACTCTTCGACATAGTTTGTGATCTCAAGCGCTTTCTTTGAAAACTTTTTAGTGTTGTATTTTGATCAAAGACTTGAGTTCCCCTTTCTCGTGATTTTTAAAGATCTACACAAAACTAGTGAAAAATTGATGGCACGTATTTTACTCCAGAGATTCAATACAACAATCTTAGGCCCTGTTTAAACAGCATACTTCTCGTGCGCCGAACTTAATACTTGAATTAGGTTCACGAAAAGTTCGTCGTCTAAATCAGATTAGGAACTTTGGCCGGTTTGTTTTGCTTTCGTGCATCCGGTTTTAAAAATGATTTAATTCCATGCAAAATATTTTTCTTTAATTATGAATTGTTTTAACAACTCGCTGTCTGTATTTTGTTCTTTTTAGCTTTTTCTGCACTTTCAATATTCAAAATCGTTTATAAAAGCCGGCCGTAACCCGCTGTTTTATCGCTTATTAATAAAGATTGCTATACTGACGGTACTAAAACACAGACACATACGCACGAGCACACGTATCTACGCTTTTCTAAAGGGTGAACCATTTGATCTTTGAGGGGGGTGGGGGTGGGGGTGGACTTTTTTTGGTGAGCAGGAATTTCTTTTTCATGTCCCATAGTGTGCAAGAAATTACAAAACACTAGCAGGAATTTTTTTTTTGAACTGTAACATTTTTTCCCCTTGGGAATGTGATGCAGGATATTTTTTTCGTTCACCAGTTGCAGCAGGAAATTATTTATACGAGAACTTTGCTTGCAGGAAATTTTTTCTCCAAAAAGCCCACCCCCACCCCTCCCCCCCCTCAAAGATCAAATGGTTCGCCCCTAACAGACTCGTACCCAGTCGCTTTCAGGTGGCGGAAGAGAGAAGACGCAGAGGATTTTGACAAGGAAACGAGTGCACGCAAAGGGGTTTGGGAAGGACGAACTCCCCTCTTTTCGTCTTCCCCACAACCTTTTGCGCGCCCATAAAAGCGACTGGATACAATTCCGCTTTTCTAATAGATTACTGGTAAGGGGGCCGAGGACTGGTCTCGGGCAGCTCGACTGCATCCACACAGATTTTTGCAATTTTAGTTTGATTAACTCATGATCAAAGCTACCATGTCAGTTCTTTTGGCTAAGGTTTGCTCATTTTACCAATTTTTTGCCATTATACTTCCGGTAAACTTTCGTTCGTCACATCTCGCAAACTACTGGCTGTTATGAAAAACATTATTTTACTTGAATGTCATATAATATCAATTTATATCCTGCGAAAACTACAATTTCGAAGTTTTGATCCGTTCCAACGTCAATGGTAACCTACAGTCCGGCTGGCGAATGGCGAGTTAATGAATTTGTTCCTTTGTTTTATATATTTTAGAACACCTCTTAAAAAAATACACAACTTTGATTAAAATTGGTATCTTACGAATACCTCGAGCTCAACCCCCTCCCGTTTTTCAGTTCACACTTTTATGAAACCTAATTTTTACTGACATTCATACGATTGAAGTGGGCTTGTATCTGAGTTTGCTATTGGACGCATTGATCAAGTGTTTAAAGCAAAAGTTTTTGGAGAAATGATGTCCCCATGACGTCATACGGATATATTAGCATGTTTAATCAATTTTAATAGGTGTTTAAGTTCTATCTAGCCCGTTTAACTTTCATGACAACAGTGATATTACCTTCCCCTACCCCCCTGGAAGGCCAGGTGGAATAGGCTCAAGGAAGACTCGCACGCTGCAATTCAGTTCCAGCTGCCTGATTGCATGAATCATTCATTCAGCGTGCAACACACCTTGAAGTGGCCAAATTCGTTGCGACACTTGCTTCAACAATCTTTGCAGATAGTAGAATCGGGCACTACTGCTCGCAACTGTCGGAGCAAATTTTCTTTAATTAGTATTACAGGGTATAAAACTCTTGCGTGCGCATATGTGATGGTCTCTCAAACTCAACTTGGCATTGCAAGCTGCAGCCTGAAGCAAACGTTGCACCGTGTATATAACACTCTGTTTCGTGCAACAGCAATTAACGCTGTTGCAGCGAATTCGCGACACGTCCTTTGTTAGACTTGCTGGAAGAAAAATTGCAGCGTGTAACGCATGTGTAATACAGCATTAATAGTTTGCAAATTTTTTAGGAATATTCATATCTTTAACGTAAAGGATCATAACGATAGTCATAGTTATAGTAATAAAGAGCAAATTGCTACATTTCCAGCTGCGCAGGTTTCAGTTTCAGAACGACCATCGAACTTTTAAAGACGTAAAACTTGCCCTGATCACTATTCTTGATCTTTTCTCATTATTTGGTTCAATCTTTCCTCAAGCTGACGGGATAATTGTATTTTTCTTAATTGAAATAAATGCCGTAAGCAAATAAGTCGCCCGCTTTCATTTTAGAGTAGTCGAAAAAACTCTGCATAGAGTAAAAAACACTTCAGTTGTTCGGAACCTTATTTATGTTCAAAACAATTCGCACAATTCATTTTAAGAGATCAGTGGTATTTTTTTCATATAAACAACGTGAAATCTGTACCATCTCGTTAAATTTCACGTATGCATGTTTTTTAAATTACATTATTGTGTTTGTGATTCTTTTGCGACTTCCGGAATTGGCAAAGTTGAATTTTTGAACAGCTGTTGCATATTGAAATATTTTAATTTCACAACGCAATAACAGAAAGCTTTGGAACCTTGAAAAACACACAGTCTGCCTTTTTAGTTTTGCTTTGAAGTATAATAATGTGCGCGTGTGTCTTGTTAGGTGTATAATGAAAATATATATTTAAAACCAGCGTGTGAACATAAAAGAATGTTTGCTTTGGTTTATTTGTTCTTTTTAGTAAAAACATATTGTTTCAAAAACAAATATCCTCAAAGGTGCTAACTTGACACAGTGCGGCGTTGCCGCTTTTCTCCAAATTGATCAGCCCTGGTTTTGAGACGTGCTACGTCCGTAGCAGGGAAACGGATCGTAGTTCGGATAACTTTTTTATTAACAGTTTGTTTCGACAAAAAATTACGAATTCGCTTAAGTAATTCATTGTTAACATCAAAAGATCACGTTCAAGATCACAATCAAGTTGAATTCTTGGATAAAAACGAGGAATGAACGAGCTTGGAGTTGAAATGTAAGTGAACGGATTTGCAAGCTTCAATAACGCTAACTGTTATCATCTTTAGAATATAAAAATTGCACATATTGAGCAGTCATTAAATTCAAGACATAGACAGAAAATTTTCATTTCTTTAGTTGTCTGTGAACGTATCTTGGTTTAATGGAAACGCAATAGTTTTTTTCTGGGCTTCTCTAGAACAGAACTAATGTTTGTTTAAGCTGTAGAAAATCCTGTTATGCGTTTTTTGTTCTTTTTGTTAATATTTTTGGTATCTTTGAAGAACAGAAAAACAAAAGAAACCGGCAAAAGTGGTTTAGCACAAACGCTAGAAAGATGTTCAAATATGTGTTGAAATTGTCCCAAAAAGTCTCGATTTACAATGAGCTAAACACCGACAGCAAATTAATACTACTAACAAAGTTCTTGAATATATGAAGCTTTACAAGCCGTGCTCTTCAGACACAGTAGAGACTCGGACATGACTGAATGCATTTGATGAAACAAATAATTGTAAGCAATTATTGTGAACACATTTGAGTAGCACCGAGTCGGTGTGGGTTTCACGGCTTCCATGAACTGAAACCCTACAGTTCTCAAGAAATGTTCTTAGTTAGTTAGTTTGGCTGTATGCAAATGTCGTCACTTTGCGAACCCAGCTTTTCAAAATTTCCGGTTTTTCCTTTACGAACGAACCATTTCTCAAACGATTCTTTGCCTGATAACTCCTGTTGACGATTTTAATACTTTGTATAAATGCTATGCACTATACAACTTTCTCACGGGTTTCAAACGTACACTTTTTTAGAGCGCAAACCAATACTCAAGCATTAATTGAGAAGACAATTAAATTGTTAACCAATTTATGACAGCTAACAAAATCGCACTCGCGCGCGGCGTTTTGTTCAGCAAAAAGAGTTATGGAAGGTTTTGTAAAGCAGCAAGCTTCTTAAGTTTATTTCATAAGCCTCATGTATGGGAAAGTATTTACCAAATGTTGAATTTCGGTAGCCGAAATGGCCGAACCGACTGTTTCAGTACTCCATATATTAAGACGTTGGAATTATGACCCACGCGTATAAAACACAGTAAACGAAATCTTCGAGCTGAAGATACCAACTAAACTTGTTTTATGTTTCTTAAAAGTACTTTGCTTCTTTACGGAGTTTGTTTGGCGCAGTAGCAATTAAGAGGTAGTTTAATCAGCTGCACATCAAGTCGACTAGACAAACAAACCGAGACACGAGGCAAGCAGCTTTTCTTGAATATTTTGTGAACTCCTCACTGAAACGATGCATTTTAAGACTTGTCTCACAACAAAACGTAAGGTTAGAAAACACGACGATCTAGAGAAGCTTTAGATATAATTTATAATAATGTCCTTTACTCTTTTAAATAAATTAGTTCGCACTAACCCTGGTTAAGTTTACTTGAATCACGGTTGAAACTTTCAATGTTGAACCACTACAGTCAAACCTTGGCCCACCATTTTTTTTTTTGCTTTACAGCTCCATTACTCGGCCAGAATGGATTTTCCAAATTACCTATGTCAATATTGTCATTGTGGCGTCAACCATAGGTAATATCCTTATCATGACAGTGATACTTGCCAACCATCGCCTCCGTACAGTGGACAACCTGCTCATCGTCAACCTAGCAGTCAGCGACTGTCTCCTCACCCTGATTGAATGTGGCTCCAACACACTGCGGGAACTGAATCGGAACTGGATTCCTCCACATCCTCTCTTCTGCTATATCATCCTGGCATCCTCTGTTCTCTGCGGGGCTGCGTCCGTATTAACTCAAACGGCAGTCGCTATCAACCGATATCTCTCCGTTTATTACCCATTAACTTACGACTCTATTGTTACACGCAAGCGACTTGCGTTCGTTGTTTCCCTAATATGGATTGGAGCTATATCTCTTTCATGCCCGCCTCTAGTTTGGAGACCGCTGGCCGTTGTTTGCGGACAGGAGTCCTACAATGATGACATCACAGCTGAAGTTGTCTATATGGTTACCGAATGGTTGTTCCTATTCATTTTCCCATTTGCTATAATGCTCATTGTCTATCTAAGAATTTACAACATTGCTTTGTGGCACGCTAGACGAATTGTTCCAATTTCGTGTGAAGAAGATGGAAAGCCGAGCTTAATTCGCAACCTGAGGAAAGAACTAAAAGCAGCCAAAATGCTCATAACAGTCAGCGGCCTGTTTTTTGTCAGTTGGTTTCCTTTCTTTGTTGTTTTGACCTATCACAAGTTTCGTTCACAAACAATAAACCCTAAGGTCTTTACCGTGTTCTTGTACATGATCTACACGGCCCCAGCTCTAAACCCATTGGTCTATGCCTTCTGGAACAAAGAGATCAGAACAGCCGTTAAAAAATTACTTAAAATTCAAACAGAATAAATCTGGAATGGTCAATCCCTATTATTAGTGTATTAGTGGGAGTCAAGTTCCGTCTGTAACCATAACGTACGAGTGATAAAATTGTTTTCACGAGTTATCACTACAGAAAGAATTAGATGACACGAAGTCCTACCACAAATTTGTTGCAAAAATTGCATTTTCCGAAAATGAAAGAAAAACTACGACAAAGCTGCTGTATGTTGTTGATGTTACGAAGAAAAAAATTTAACTAGTAGTACGCACATCGACTGTGGTAGACTGTTGATGCAAAAATTGTGGCGTTTCCACCGGTAACATAAAGTGATTGAAACCCAGGTGGCATAGGGACGTGTTTAAAGATAAAACTTTTTGCTGTTGTAGATAAAATTCTACATTTTGTTTTTATATGACTCTTTACTTGTTGCTGACTGGTCAGAAAGCTAGAAACTCGGGTTGTCCTTGATTGGATTGTTTAACAGTCGCATAATAGGTGTCCGGTTACAGAAATCTGCTACTTGCCAACACGGTCTGTTGCTTTTACATATATCTTTTTTAAATAAAAGAGCAATAAAAGTTGAAAAAATTACATTTATTGTTACAGTTAATTCAAGCCGAAAAGTTTCTGCAAATATCAAAAACCCGCTGACCGCAAAATAAAAGTCCTGCAAATATTTCGTGCTACACTGCAAGCAATCAATCTCCACGATAGCATTCGTTTCTCCAGTAATTTTGTTATCCCACGTTAAAATTCAGCCGCAATACAATTGTTAGAGTTCAACTCTAGATAAACTGAACCAAAACCCTTAGAGTGTTTTTGAAAACATCGACGTAGGGTCTAACATTGAGAAATAATTGATAGAGCGTCACCAAACACACTAGTCAAACATAACCCCACCCCACCCCACCCCCTCCTCGGGACATGGTTGGGCTAGGGAAACGTATTATGAACAAATCTGTTGTCCAACGGGTGTAACGACTTAAATTCTCGAGACGAAGGGCGCTTGCTGTTTTTGTTTGGCATTTTATTCTCGCTCGCTCTGTGTCTCGCTGACCTTCCGCGCGCTCCTTAATTTTACGTTCAATCAAATCAAGCATGACTCGTCAATCAAAAACCGGAACCGGGAGTGATCATTACTACAGGGTGGGTTTTTTGACAGTGTTTGACAACATGCATAGGGTATACAGTAATATAATACCTTATTGATGTTGACAAACAGTATCCCCATGGGGTGGAGATTGTCTTTGTTTTGACGCCAGTCAATGTCAATTCCCCCATATGTTCCGGATGGAAGGGGTTGGTTACGTTTGATTAGTGTATTACTGGTTTAACTCTCAAAAAAAGCTATATCCTTTCCCGAGCCAACTGTCCCATTAGGCTAGCGCTTATCTCCGGTTTCCGTAATGTTAGTGTTAAAGTTTAACTCGTAGGATGGGCTAAAACTTCAGCAAGTTTCATCTTCGTAACTCACTGAAAGAGCAATATCAATAGTCGGATTG
>JAOBRG010385093.1:0-10915 GCA_027574985.1 Umimayanthus nakama | reverse complement strand
GATAGCAACGCATGTAGGTAGATATTTGAACTGAGTAAGATGCTGAAAACAGCCTTAGGTGTACATTTAATAAATTTATGCCAAAACATATTGATCAAGAACACGTTTAACAATATTTGAAGCTGAGATCTTGAAAAAATAAGAATCGTTTGCAAAAGGAAGAGTGACGTCTTCCTCGATAGTTCATACGCCTTTATCCATACGTCATGAACGATACATCCAAACGTCTTCCTTTAAGATATGAACAAAAGCTAAAACAAACTATGAAAGGTATAAAGTAGAACAGATTGATCAGAAGTGAAAATCCTGTGGTGTCTTTTAGAAATATACTTGATAATTAAACAGCACGTTGAAGTTTATCTGTGTTTTGAATAAATGTGTGAACGTTGCATATCTAAATGGGACCGCATTTAAAATTGATGTGGAGATGCATTTAAAAGTGTCTCAACGGTTAAAAGATTTAAAAGATTTTGCGTATTTTTACACGCAAGTGAAAGTAAACGTTGACGGTGAAGGGACAAACGTGCAAGTTTAATTTTTTTTTGAATTTCTTATATATCTTTATATGTGTGTGATATGTATATAGCTGTATCAACTGTGTTTGGCAGATTTTAACTGATGCCACTAAAAGATAACACTTCTATTTTTAAGAGAAACGACATGATTACTCAGAAGGCGTGCCTATATGAGCTCAGACAAACAGCAAACCATAGAAATAAAAGATATACTTGTCACTAAAGGCATATGTCTTTTCTTTTGAAGAAGAACTAATGGTCTACAAATGAAACTTTAATGGAAATGATTTAAAGTAAAGCTGACATATACATTTTTTATATGGAAATTAATCCAGTTCTAAACAAACACTTCAGCTCGCTGTTATTTAAACATTACAAACTTTGATGAAAGGAAATTGACATGGGTATGAAGAGCGGTAAGGAACGAACATTCAGCAAACTGCTGGCTGAAGGCTTCAACTTGGTCATTCAGGTAACGTGAAACACAGCACATTTTACTGAATAAGTAGCTATTTTGTGCTGGTACTGAAATCTAAACGCCCAGAAACTACTCAGCAGTAAAAGCCAGGTAAGATGCTATTTTTATGCTAATATATTCTAAACGCACCTTAAAGCACTTGAACTTCCAACTTTTAAACTCATAGATACAGCAATTACTTTGGATCCATCGAATGTTCTTTTTTGTGGAATGTTACAACTTTTTCAATATTGCAACGGTTTCATTTACGTACAAATTGATGTCTTTACTTTGAACCCGGCTTTGAACACGGGTTTTTATTTTAGATTTATCTTCGAAAAGAGTAACTCTAATTTGACATTTGCAAAAGTATTATTTTTCAATTTGTTTGATATTTTGATGTAACAATTTGCGGTTTTTTCTAATTCTAAAACTTGGGAAAATGTTGAGATTTTTGAAATTATTCATTTTAAAACCGTGTTTCACTTACTGTTGAAAAAAAGATTTTATCTCTTAAAAGAAAACTGTTTGTGTTTTATACTAAAGTTTATTCCTTTAAGGCACCTTCAATCAGGCCGTCTCATTTAAGGTGTTTTAATTCCGGTATTCTGTTTCGATAACCTTTTTCAATTATTGTATGATAGCGTCAATCTGCGACCGTGATTTTTTCAAACACAGAAAATGGTTAAATATGTTTAGATGTCTTAATACAAAGGCTAGCACTTTTCATCAAAATAATGAGATTTGTATGGTAAAAGAGAAACTTGGTAGAGACGTGATGGGAAAATTGAAAAGCCTCGAACATTAAATAGACTCAACGACAGATGTTTAGATTTCAACTATAAATCGAAGTGGAGAATATCATATGGAATCCAATTTGTCAACTGAATTTACAGTGACAAACACTTCTTGCGGCAAACTACTAATCAATAAAAGCTCAGGAAGAAACTGACAAGATTCAATTGCTGTTTAAATATATGGAGATAAGCGAGTAGAAGGCTTTTACAGCGATTATACAATATTTAAAAAAACGCGTGGATGTGAAAAATAAACTGACTGATTCACGCTTTTTTTAAAGACACAAAGCAGATATTTTGCTTTGGATTCGTTGCTCTATAACTTTCTTTTCCTATTTTAATAACTAACAAGTCCTGTGTGCAGTGGCGATGAAAAACATACAGCCAAAATGAGCACAACCTTGCTCCTTTGGCTTAATTCCTTTGTAAAAAATATACCATTTCCAACTAAGGTAACGTAATGAGTTACTATATTTTCTTAAACTAATATTGACATGGCTCCAAATCTTCCGACCCTCAGATTCTTTTCCAGTTGTTCTTAAATTGTGGTTGAACTTGGTCTCATTGTTCTTTTAAGCCTTGCAGCAATTTTACAACCTGATTATTAGACACCATTTTTGGTCCGGTTGCTCGAAAATTGGCTAGATTTAGTGATTCCTTTATCTACTAGAAACACAACCGGTCTTTCTAAAGTATAGCTGGAGTACATTCCAAGGAAACCCAGCTACGTAAACCAGAAATGACAGTCCTAATCAATCTTTGAGAAAGCAAACAAAATCGCAGGTTAAAAAGTTACCCCTTGGTTTCAGCTACCCCACTTTTGAACAACCAGGCACTGACTGTTAGGGTGTTTAAAACGGTAGTGTGGCGATCTGTTTCTTAATTCGCTGGAAGTTCACTTTTCCACTGACCTTATCTTTTCAGTACGTCAATTTTTTTCCGTTGAAGACTTTTCTTTTGTATTTTGACGTTGAACTATACGCTTACTTGGAAACGTTCCACAATGGTTTTCTTCAGAACAAGAGAAATATTTTAATCTGGGATTATGCGTTGTTTGTTTGAAAAACCAAGATATGAAAATGAAAGGGTGGAGTGGTTTTATTTGACGTCGGCCTTGAGTCCGCCAGCTCGCAAGGCTGATATCAAAAGAAGCCGACGACAAGCCTTTTATCTTATGTCACTGCTCCATTTTGACTGTAATTCCAAGTAATTCCGATTGGGGAAAGGACATGTGCCCGAGTAAACTTAAAAGGTTGGTAACTTTCTGAGAGACAGTCGGTCCAAAATCTTCGGGTTTTTCAAAAGTATTTCTGAAACACATTACAAGGAAACCAAATAACTTTTCTACAAATTTATTGTAGAAGGTACTAATATGGTTAAATTGTGTTTGTAAGGCACAATCCATGGTTACCACGCGCTGAATAATAGTTTTTCTCTAGCTTGTCTTTTGCTGTCTCATTAGGCCGTTTTGTCTGGCTTAAAACTTTGAATTGTGTTAATCTGATGATGCAAGAATGTTAACCATTTCTGCGCAAAGTAAAAGTTTTATCGAACTTGTTAATATTAATATCTTTATCATTATTATCATTAATACTATTACTATTATTAGTATTGTTGTTATTAATACTATTTTCTTAACTATTGTTACTATTTTTTGAGAGATTGAGAAAGTGGTTTTATTTATACTACAAAACTAAAGCTGCAGCTAAAGTGAACGGTAACATTTTTAATATTAAATGTTTTTAAAACAGTAAAAACAGACTGCTGAGTTTTGCGTGCGGCCGCAATGTTGATTAGTTTTCAATCGCAGGAAGGTCGCACTTCATTTTATGACTCATGATTTGTCTTCAGCGTAAGAAACGTATTCTAAAAGATTCAGATGCTACTCAATTGGATGTTTTGCTTAAGTGTGAGAAATTTGAAGATAGCTGCTGGAAGCGACCGAATCGTGTCAGTAAAAGACTGACCTGAACACCTCCATCCCAACATGGACTGAGAAAATCTCTGACCTCGGTGGGGTTCGAACTCATGACCTCCCACCTGACCTTGTAGTTTAGTTAGGAAAGCAACGGTGATCTGTTCCGGAGGTCGTTCGTTCGAACCCCTCCAGAGTCAGAGATTAATTTATCCTTTTCTCTGTGTGGGCCTTCTCCTTTCTAGGGCTACAGTCAGAAGGTATTACCTAGGATACTTGTTATAGCACTTAAACTTTACTCACTCAAGTCAATAAACGTGCTTAATAGTGCTCGGTCTTTACGGTTACCTCTTTACTTGCGTATTCAATTGCCGCAAAATTGCCATCTTAATTTACCACGAACGAATCCCATCTGGCTTTGTAGCTCGGTTGGTAGAGCAACGGTGATCTGTTCCCGAGGTCGTGGGCTCGAACCCACCGGGTTCAGAATTTTTTCCTCTTTCTCCGTGTGGGCTAATCACTATTCTAGGGCTTACGCTCAGTAGGAACTATTTATGAAATACATTAGAACACTTTAACTTCTAGCATTTAAACCAATACAATGCTTAATAGTGCTCAGCTGCCAAGCCTTGCGGGTTACTCCTCCATTTGAGGAACTGCCTTGGACAAATATATAGTAACCTCAGGCTCCCAGTTTTGGAAATACACATCTTCCTATTACTCGAATCTGCAAGAGAAATTAAGAAACAGTTTGAGCTATCTGGATTTCGAGTTATCAGGGAATTAAATTCCTTTGCTTCCCAGCCGCTCCTTAATTAAAAGAGTCGAACGCATAACACAAACGGCAGTCCAGTTAGTGAACAGGCTTCCCACTTTACATCGCTTCGCTTGTTTCGAAGTAAGTTGAGTCGTTACACTTTGTTAAATGCGTTTCAGGTTAGAATTATTAAAAAAGAAAACGGCTTGAAAATGGTTGACGGAAGGTTCGAGTTGTCACGGTTTGACTTAGTCGTTAAAGTAGACTTTCTCAAAAGTCCTTCGCCCATTCTTTAACGCCGAGGGGGCGGGTGTCATACATTCAGCTGTCGTTCAGCGGTCATCGAGTCTCTCCCTCGCTCTTAGTTCCTCACTCCACATGGAGTATAGGGCTTCTTATCGTGCCTTTCCATCTCTTTATGTTTATAGCTATTCTCGCTGCCCATGCCCATGTTGTGAACCCCATTTTACATCTCTCTCTTTCAACTGTTCTTCTGCAGGTTTCTCTCGGACGACCTCTCTTTCTCTTCCCTTCTGGTGCCCATGTTAGCGCAGTTCTCGGTAACGAATCTGGTTTCATTCTTAATACATGCCCAATCCATTGCACCTTCGTGCTTTTATCTGTGTACTTACTCTTTCCGATCTTGTTCTCTCTGTAACTTCTTCATTCGTTACTTTCATTGGCCAGTGGATTTTCAGAATCTTTTGTAAGCACTTGTGTTGGAAGCTGTCCAGTTTGTCCTGTCATGCGCCAGGTCTTGCTGCCATATCAGAGGACAGTCAGATTATTTGAGTTAAATATCCTTGTTTTGGTTCGTATACTATACTGTACTGGCTACTCTTCCAGACCTTGGTCAATTTGTTAAATGATGATCTCGCTTTTCCAACTCTGGCTGTTGTATCCTGTTCCGCACCCCAGTCTTGTTAACTATCGAACCTAAGTACGTAAAGCTATCAACATCCTCTACTTCTTTTCGATCAAATAATTTTGGACTTTGGTCGGCTTTGGCGTTGTACCTCATGAGTTTTGTCTTCTTGATGCTGGTTTTCATTCCGACTGCCTTGCTGTGTTTGTTCATGCGGTCCACTTTCTCTTGAATGTGTGTCTTCGATAGCAAGGCGTCGCCGAGTCACCATCTCGTTATTCGTACTTGTGGAGTAAACATCTCCGATTTTACGCTTCACCGATTTCTTACTTTTTGCTTATAGCGCAAAATTCAAAATAAAATATCTAAGATCTAAGTTCCATTACCTCCCTATTAGTTTTTGCTTGTGACAGTAGGGTGCTAGAAAAATAATGTCAATATTTACAATAATAATGTTAAAGTGAACAAATATTGACTTGTGCAGGTGTATAAAGTTTTTAGTACTGTAAGTTAATGCAAAATATCAAATTCGGAGCTGTCTAGATAGCCAAAAGTTGCAAAACAACGCTTGCAGTCATTACCCAACCATCTTTACATTATGTGTTTATTTCTTACAACATGAACCCCACTCTTTAGAATTCAGGTATTAGAACAAGAAGATTCATGCATACGCCAAGTTCGTCGCGGTTGCAAAATTTGAATTTTAAATTAGGAGCTTTGAGGCGTGAAAAGAGGAGCGGCTTGGCTTTTTGTACCGGAACCTCGTGTTTAAGCATATTTAGAAAAAAATGGTTTTCATTTAAGTCAGCACAACCTTGAAGTCGAGGGTCGGGGGTTAGCGCATGCGCAGCTGTTTTAGTGTGAGTGGCACATTCTAAAATCCCGGGCGATGCTTACAATAAGAAACTTGAATTTAATGTAACTCAGCGGTTTGAAAAGTGGCACTATTGTGTTTTCTTCGCGGATTTACATATTAAGATGATGGAAAGCCACTTTCACGATAAGGAAATTATACCATGAAATGACATAATTTTTTATCTTTACATGATGAGGTGAGTGTGGCTGAAACACAACCACCCTGATCAAGCTTGTATCTTGGCAATTGTCGCAGATTCGAGTAACATGTGTTTTTATAGCTTACAACAAAAACCAACCCAAGAAATTCAAAAGATTGAAGGAAACTAAATACGAATGAGATGCCTGCATTTGCAAATGGGAAATGAGGATCTTTTCCGACAGGTGAAGCAAACTATACAGGTAACGTTTGATAATAAAACTACTGTCTGTTTACAGAAATATTATTTTTTTATGAAACGACAAAAGTTTTTCTCTTAAATATTCTGTTAAAGCTAAACAGACTTGTTTTCAGGGACTTGTTCAGGAGAATGTAATGTTTTGGGGTAGACAGTCTTACAAATTTTACATTAGCGTATGATTCCTGCCAATTCTTACTTACTTTATGTGAGACCCTTCTGTTCATACTTCGATGTGTACGACTTCCTGATCGGAATTCTGGTAAATTAATGCTATGTTTATAAACACACGAGTTAAAGATTTCAGGAGTTTGATATGTATGAACTCGTCCATAGACTTTTGATACCAAACGCTTTCCTTATCATTTTCGCTTCAGTTTTGTCAGATTCTTAATTTCAGTTCTATAACATTTCTTGACAGTTTTAAGGCACAATATTTTAAACACTTAAAAGTCTCGAAAGCTATCTGAACATCCATTGTTAACCAATAACCTTGTGTCGGAGCAAACTTTTTTTTATTCCCACTGGTCAAAGTTTTTCAAATTGACAGTGTTGCTAGTTCAGGTTTTTTTGTCTTATGAGATTATCTGTATTTCATCGCGCTGGCATTTTGTTGTATCAAGTCAATTATTTTGACAAGAAATGTTCAGCTCAATGAGAAAACTGACTAAGATAATATATCTAAATAGATCTCAATATCTTTTATCAAGCTTTATAATGCATTCTCAATTATTGAAGCCGTTTGACATGTAAAAATATGTTGTAGCCAAACTTCTAGTTTAAGACTGAACATTATTAGATTGAGGTTTTTTACAATCCCGCTTCTTAATGGACACGTTATATCTATACGTATAGCCGATGTTGAAAATTAACTGGTGACCACGAATCACATCCAAAGGATGGCCACATACAGCAGCTTTTTGTGCGTCAGACTGGCCGTATACGCCTCTGAGAAACTCTTTAAAGTTAACAGCTGGGGTTAGTGGTTGTCTCTAGGGAGCTTAGATAACCTACGTTTAAGCGATTGAAATAATAGAGTTTTGTGGTGCAAACGCATAGATTTAACTGAACCCATCCTTACTAAGATAAGAATTCAACTACGTAGATTCAGCCATGTCAAGATAGCTGATAATACGTACAAAACATTCTTAGACGTGACAGCAAGACTAAGAGGCCATTGCTACGTTTGCATGCAGCAATATTATTAACGTTCATCTTTTATTTCATATTGAAAATTTAACATACACGTCATTTTGTAAAGGAATCACATAAAAAAGACAAAAAGATATGTTTCAGTTCCTTTTGATGAAAAAGAAGCTAAAACTCGAGCACATGAGAGCAACAAAATATCTGAGTTTAACCTCGCAATCTATTATTTATACTTACTATTTATTTATGTTACTTAAAAGAAGTCAATGCTGCATTAAAAGGTGTCCATCTAACGTGTTTTCAATGTTTTAGATGTTACTAAGATTCAGTTTTCTGATTGGTTAATTGGGCAACCTACTTATTTTTGCCAAATTTATCAAAGTTTCGCTGTCAGTTCTATCATAGTTCTGTGCTCACGCCAGCAAGGTAAGTAATCAAAACGCTGTCATGAGTCTGGAAAGTTTGGTTTTGAAATTATCGGAGTATAACTCTGTAGATTTCAAACGTGCAATTCATTGTTCGAATATTTGAACAACCATTCCCAGGTTCATGGCACCAAACTATAAACTGCTCCTTAAACGAGAATGAGGTCTGTACGGGTATTGCTAAACTGAGGTGAATACGTGAAAGCTGAAGTCAGTTGGTAATCTTGTTGAAGTTACGAAATATTTCATTGTATGACATTATTCTAAAAAAGGACAATGTAAATGTGCAATTGGAAGTTCTTTATCAGTTTCTATCTGTTTCAGGTTATTCATTAAGAATAACCGGTAATGCCCGTGGGTATTATGGGAAATCGAGACGGCTCTAGAACCAATCAGAACGCCGGAATTGTTTTGGCCATATAATAAACGTGTGTATCAAGTACCAAAGGGGGCCTTGTTGTTGTGACCAAGCTTGAGCTTTGTTTTAAAAAGTACAACATTCTTTGGAGTTCTTTAAATGATATAAAGTTGCAACCGTGTCTATATGTCAATGTCATCCCGATCCCGTTCCATGAAGCTTGAGCCAGCTTTACCCGTCGAAATCTGCAGTTGTATTAAGGCCGCATTGACACGTAGCCTTGGTATTGTTTACGCTAGTCGTCTAACAAACTACATCAGCATCGACACGCAGTAAACATTGACATCTGTAAACCGGCGTCCCTTAGCCTGGTGGTTAGGAGCATTGGCATGGTCAGAAACTGACATATCTAGAGCGATACAATGCTAAAGTGTTAGTACACGCATTCGTTTAAGTTAAATCTGTAATTGATATCCTGCGTGAGCATTCTTTACGGCTTACCAGACGCAGAATGGAACCTTTGACAGGGTATTGACGTTATAAGTTTGGCACTGTGTCATGGAACCCCTTGTTTGGAACATAGATTTTGGAAGTTTTGATAAAACTAACGTCAATCGGTTTCCTCGCGCTTCATCGGTTCAGTTTCCTGGATCCTTCAACGTTTGTACAACGTTAGGCCTCAAAAAGCATGTAAGTTGTTGGGGTTTCTTCGACCATATCGACGCATTTTGTGAGAAACATGGGCTGCGTCGTCGTTCCTTTGATTGCAGCTAGCCAAGGCCGTCACAATGGCAGGTTGATCTCTAACCAAGCGCGAGTTGCGGGATCCAGGGTCTTGACACCCTTGGGACCTGAGGGGGCGTCGAACAGGGGACATGCATTAATAATGTGGTGTACTATTTGTAGACTACCACGCGGGCACCATTCCGAGTCAGTGCACCAATCTTGGCTGGGAACGAGGCAGTTTTCGCTCAACCCAATCTTAGGCGGTTTAGGCGAACCTAGGCATTGCGAGGGAGGTCATGACTGGGTTGCAGTTGAAAACTTTGGTCGGATTAAAAAATAGCTGGCAAAAAAAAATTGAAAAATATTTACATACTGTGTGATGTCACATATACGTTATTACAACTGTTTGTTGATAAGAATGTTATCGTGTCAGTTACAAAACTGTAACAAATGACAAAATACAGAGGCCAGGTAGTTTAATGCCCTTTGTCATACTCTCAGGACATATCGGCTGCTCCAACGGCTCCGTGTTTAACTTTAAGGCACAATTTATTTTAAAACTTTCCTTTACACTTATAAATCCAAAGCAAGCCTACGATTAGCTCGGAAATCTTTAAAAAAACTTCTTCTTAATCTTTACTAGTAACATCAAATGTTACTAGTTCCATTAAAGTATTACTAAGTATTCCATCGCTCACCATTCGCACATGTGCTGCATATAAGTGCTTTTTCCATGCCAAATGTTTCAAATTCTTTCGCTACTTTCAATTCTCTTCAAAAAGCAGTTATATAATTTTGTTTTGTTAGTTTGTTTTATAAATTTTACCAATTAGTGGGTACAAATCTCAATAATATTAATGATCACTTGAATAAACCAACGGCTGCACCATAACTTTTTGAGAAAAAAATGAAAAAGTTAACTCAGAGGTATCCAAAGTTATAGTGATACAAAACCATTTTTCTCCTTTTTCAGGTACCACTGCGTTTTGGCAGTTTCTCACTTAGTTAAAGCCAACCTTGACTGAACAGCTTAAGTGTGGTGAGTTAAACTGGAAGCAATCTCCGGCTGAAAAAACATTTTTTCATTGCTCTTGTCCGTATTGGAAGTTAAGCTGATGCCCTTCCTATCCTTCTAAAACTAACTCCAAGTGTTTACATATATTAAATGGATAGGTACGATTGAGCAAAATTAAGTGTGACAAACACTCAAACAAAGATTTAGAATCTATATTTAAAACGAAAAATAAGTATAAGTTTATCGTTAAACGCTACAATGCTGGATCTGCATGTTCCTATTCGTAATATTCCCCTAATGTGTTGCATGAGATTTGAAATGCGTTTAGCCTCAAAACAAAAGTAGTCGTGAGCAAGGCTTGCAACTTCTGCCCTTGTTTCGAGTGTAACATTTAATGTTGAACTAATAAAGTTCAGTTTCATTTTTCCAGTAATCAGCTCAGAATTGGTTTTGGATGTTTTCGTATACAGTAATCACCTAAATAAGGTTGGAAAGAAATCTTTTCTAAAGTTTACTCTACTGAGTAGACAAAAGACTCTGTTAAAAAGACTCCACCATTGTCAGTTAGCAGTTGAATTTAAGCCCTTTGGTCAGTAATCGTTTTATTGTACTCATTTTATTGGACACTCGTTCATTTTATTCCTTCAAAATGATACATGTCGATTGGTGTACATCGCGCATTT
>JAOBRG010385082.1:0-10916 GCA_027574985.1 Umimayanthus nakama | reverse complement strand
CTATGAAATTTTGCCCCGGGTACCGGGGACTTCACTTAGTTTCACACCAAGAAAAAGTGAATGTCCCCGCTATCCCCAAGGTTGGGGGGGGGGTTTCAAATTACTGGTGCATAAAGTCCACTTGTTTTCAATTAGCCCTTAAACTTAAAGCAGTACTCCAAAGGCCTAAGTTACTTTTCAGAATAAACACAAAATTGGCTGAGAAAAACGAATTTGCCCCTCATCTTGTCCAAAAGTATCTAGAAATGCAGGAAAAAGAGCAAAATGTGGTTTTAAATGAGTCTTCAGAAATGCTCCGAAATTGTTCGGTTTTTGGTACTTGCCATGACAATTAACAGCTAAAGATGGTAGTAATTCTGTCTGAGAAGTTTTTGCTGGTTTTTCTTGTTTTTATAAACAAAATGGTGCTCTCTGACCAGTACGCTTAAAGCAAAGCAGTCAATTTCAGTTTCAAAGATAAATTTGACAGATCCATATGTAACTCCCAGAGACTTGCGAGATAGAAAAACATACTTCCGAGTTCAAGTAAGTTCAAGTCATCCTTGCAGCATGCAAACACTTGCTTCAACTCAAAGAAACTGCTTCACACAAACATCACTGAGTGTGTTCTTTCATTCATTCATTCATTTGTTTTTTGCCACTAGGTTTCACACAATGCTTTACAATAGAAAAGGCTAACCAAGTAAATAATGACAAGGAAGCTCAAAGAAAAAACCAGAAGGCTTAAAGCCAATGAGCTCCCTCTAAATAAAACTGATTGATCTAAAATGGCCAACAGGAATGGCTGATCATATATTTTATAAAAGGAGGAGAAAGGTTAAGTGTATGTATAACCTGAAGTTATGATTTTTTTATTACAGAAAAACAGCCAGGTGAAAGTATGATTGAAGTGTTGAGAATGTTGAACTTTCAGGGTGAACATTTGCTTTTTTCACTGAAGTTTCAATTAAGTTAATTAAACTTTGTCCACATTTCTTTATACCACTACTGTAAGACCTACATGCGCAATGCAACTTGCAGTGTACACACCTGCAGTCTATACCATTTATTTTGTTGCTTATCCAACAGGTTTTTAAGAGTGATGATGCTTTAGACAGTAAGGATTTCAATCCTGTGGATTATATCAATTCAATCTTCCCAACAGAACAGGTAACATGTCCCCTAACTAGTATTCAACTCAAGGTTGTACATTAATTTTTAAAACATCCATGCCAACAATACGCAAGTATTGTATACATCTTTCTTTAAAGGTATTTATTAGTTGTAATATTGGAAAGAGCATTCTCATAATTATTATAACTATGTATATTCATGTTAATAGTAAGATCGATCCCTTTGAGATATTTAATTAAATTTATAATATAATTGTTTTCTTTTTGCAACACATTTATCAGATAGATAACATATCATACCTGTAGTTAGGTTCTTTTAATCATCTTATTGACTGGGTCAAGTGTAATTAAGTTGCCAATAAAACTAATATTCCTGCATTTTAGTCCTTACATTGTAAATATTCATAAAATTTTCAAAGCTGGACTAGAAGAAACGCTTCTTTAAAGTCCCTGCTTGTCCCATTGAAGGCACCCCTCTGTTTTGGTTGGAAAAATTAATCTAAAGTTAAACTTTGCATTCAGTTTCATGAGAAAACTATTTGTGAACAGAAATCATGTCACTCCCAAACAGAAAGACATCATGAACATGCTCCTGCTCTGAATTGGTAGGGCGTGCAGTAGCAAGAGCGATCTATACTGCTGACAGTATCTGTCGATGGCAGATTTCTTTTTGACTAGCTAATCAAGAGTTAATTCTAGTAATGTTGTCAATTTGACATTTGCAGAGTTTGAATCATGTTTGGTTTTAAAAACACTTAAAAAAATAGCAAAATTAATCTTTTAGACAGAAAATCAATTGATGAAACATTAAAGGGATGCAGGAAAAAACAATAGGGAACAGTGCCCTTCTGGTTTGGGCTGGCGAGAATGCTGATTACTGGTCTGTACTACTCGTGTATTTAAATGCGCACCCCTTTTTTGAAGCCTAATCTCAGAAAAAAAATGTTTCAACGTCTTTTTTGATTAATGTCATATCTGGATATGCATTGATCATTTTTTTTTAAATTAGTGCGCACATAATCATTTGAATGATTGATCTTTAATGTGATCAGTCATTCAATGAATGTGTGCAGGAAACCCATAAAGAAGAGAAAGGGAAAAAATAACTGGGTCAGTGAAATTGCTTTCGGGCCAGGATTTTATTTGTTTGCCAGTCTGGCCGGCTAGTGCTGAAAAAAGTTAGTTTCCACCCTTACTTTACAAGTTAAAGTAAATTTGTTGACATTAGTACTAGACAATTATTGGTTTAAGGATAAAAAAACAGCTGGTGCCATGTTTAGTAGTAAAATGCTGTTTGATAGTACTACTTAACAGTGTAATAAATTATTGATATTAATAGATATCAGAGACTTCAATCCACCCATGTGGCTCTATCAGATGAGTAGAACTTACTGAATAGTTTGAAATATCTTAAAAATAGTAAAATTTTTAGTGAAAAACGATTGATTGATTATTTCAAAATTATGTTATAGTCACTGGCAAACATTGATGATGTTGTAAACAAAATGAGGTTAAAAATTCGGTAAGTTTTTTATTGAGCTTTTAGTGTGTGTGTGTGTAAGTATGTCAGTGTGTACGTACATATTATTTAGGGAAAGAGTTAGATATAAGTCCGACAAAAAATAACCTCCAGGGGGAATTTGCAGCAAGGCATTTGCTAGCTACCAAAGAGCAGGACTCAGGGACTGTTCAGAGTGTATGCAGAGTTTGATCCTATTCAGTCCAGGCTCTGTTGTAGGAAAAGTGGATTAGCAGATAAGTCCCTATCCAAGGGTTAAAATTTGCTCATTGTCCAATCAAAATTAAGTACATGATTGTATGCACTAATTTTGTCGACTGGATAGGGATTTATCTGCTGGGTTAAGTTATTCACTCTTCAAACAAGTGGGCCCAGGCTATTACATAATTGTGTAGATTGGTTGGTTTGGGGGGAGGGAGGTTTTGGACTACCATCGTAAATTCATTATGTCATATTCATTTGAAACTTTGCAGTAATACAGTTGGCAAAACTGAAGGAAAAAATTTCCTTGTGTTGCTCACTGGAACCTAAATAAGATTTAAAAAAAAAAATAAATAAATAAAAATAAAAATAAAATAAAATAAAAAACTAATAAATAAAAATTCTTTTTTTTTCAATTTTTGAGAAAATTGGGTGTGGCCTAAGCTCTGCCTGTGTTTCCGCTCCATTGAACTTAAAAATTTATTTATTTTTATTTATTAAGTATCATTTTTCTGATTTAGTGCAGTACACAGGGTACATAAAACAAAAGGACACAAAGTCTTCTTCGAGGTTTTAGTACCTGACACCCACCCACTGTAAAAAAGGCGACCCTCCCCACAATTACTCCCTAAGTTAAGAACAAATCAAAAACAAACAAAAGAAACAAAAAAGAAAATCGAATGAAAAGTAACAAGAACACAAAGTATATTTGTCTGAGCTACATGTACAGCACTTTGGACATATAAGTTTGTAAGCATTTGAAACAACGGAAACATTAGAAAAGTGATGAAACATTTCAAGGTAGTGTTGTTATAACAACAGTTTATTAAAATGACACTGTCAGCATACATGTATGCATCAAAATGGCCAGAAGTCAGAGGACTGAAAAACTACATATTATAAGTGTGGTTATGATGCTGAATCTTAAACTCACCCACGGCTCAGCCATCCTGCCATGGCCTCTGTCTTAGCAGAATTTGAGGGACTCATGACTACAATGCAGAGCTCTCAAGTCTCACTCATTTAGCATGAGTCCAGTATTATTTTCTCACACATTAGCACTCTTCCAGAAAATAACTGACGTGTACTGTTTTGGCCATCAGAAGTGCTTCCTTCACCTTTTATAGAAGGAATAAATGTGTCTGGTTTTAATAAATTAGACAAGTGTGTTTCCGGTGTTCTGAGAAGTGCAAACATCAAAAATTTCCCGGGGGAGCATGCCCCTGGACCCCATACATGTAGATGAGGCTTGCGCCTTCGTCCCTTGCTCAACAACCAATCTCACTCCTTGAAAAAAAAACAAATGTGAGAGCTCTGACAGTGTATGAAATAAAAGCTACCCTTATTGTAAATAATCCAATTATGTTACCATACAGCTGATTTCCCTCTCTCTGTAAAGGAGTTTGGATGAGGAAATCAGAATAGTTGTCAGAGGGCAGACTAACATTGGTCACGAGGGCCGTCAGGTTGGTTGACACTACTTACAGGAGGGTGTATTTGTCAATCTTTGCCAAATTCTGAAATCTATACTGTCAAATGTTTATGAGTCAAATGTCGAGGTGATTTAAGTCATATAAGCCACGTGGTTTCTTTAAACCTCCTTGCCATTCTCTGAAATGTTCCCTTTTGTTTTAATTAATAATATATACGCAATGTAGAAACTTTTTTCTATAGCTCTTACATGTACAGCATTAACTTGTTAAATATTTGGTGAATTAAAAAAAATTTATAATGTCAAAAAATGTCAAAAAAAATGTCATAGTAAGTTCCACTCTCAAATAATTATATATATCCAATGTTTTTGTTCTATCAAAGTTTTGCTTGCATTATGTTGGTGGTCTTGTTTGTAGGTGGAAAAGTCTGGAGTTGCACAGTTTTGCTTATTGTGGTACCTACATGTACGTGTAATATCAGACATGTACATGTATGAAGAGGGACTTGAGAGAGAAAACTAAGATGAAGAGAAGGAGGGAAAACTGGAGGGGAGGAAAAGAAATTTCTCTCTTCTTCCCTTAAACCCACCCTACCTTTTTCCTCTAGAGCTTCATTTTTTTCTCTATCCAGTTTCTCTTCACTTGTACATGTGCAATATGGCACCAAGACATGAGATATTAGTAAATTCATGTGATGCCCTGTGTTTCTGGCACCAACAAACATGACTACCTTTTATATGGGCTAACAAAGCTGGATAGTTGTTCAAGAATACTTTAGTCACTCTTTAAATTTCCAATTGACACTTTTGAACTTTGTGTACAAACTATTAGTTATTTTATAAATAGAAGAGAAGCAAGATCTGACTGATTGAAATTTTGCAATAATGTGAACAATGGACTATAGATCTCCTGATGTCACACTTCCTTAATACAAACAAGTCATGTACACATATATCATGCCTTATTTTATTTAAGGATATGCAAGTTAGTGCACCCTGTAGTGTTTTTTGAGTGAGCTAGAAGACTGGATGTTGGTTGACTTATCCTTATTTAGAGTATTCTGTGTCACCAGATTTCAGTGTTGAGTTGTACTGTGTGTTGCCCCTTTCTCCTTGGAAGGCCCTACTATGTATGTATATGGGTGTTAGTGCTGTGCTTTAGGTACAATAAGATCTCAATAAGATTACAATAAGGAGGTACTGGGTTCAGTTCCCAGCCTAGTCAATGGGTGAACTTTGGGCATCCTTCTTTTGTCGGTTATCTATTGACAGGAATGTTAAGCCGTTGTTTTAGTCTGTTGGTGTTCTATCGGGGACTTAAAAAAAACCCACACACTCCTTGAAAAGAGAAAGTGGTAAGCCCCTGTGTTGTGGTCTATTAACTATCAGGTGGGCAGACATGTAATGTAATGTCTGAGGCAGATATCACTGCGACACTGATTGTGTCCTGGCTAATACCCACAACCACGGAACCTTGCATAAAAGCTCTGTGCACAGGGAACATCGGAAATGTATCATGAATTAGTGTACTACCCTGTACATGTAGAGTTATTTATTTTGATTTAACTGATGCCATTTTATGTTCTGTTATAACAGGCCCTTGAAGAAGCCCAACAAGCCATTCAGCAACTGTTTGATAAAATTATAGATATAAAACAAAAAGCAGACAAATCAGAGCAAATGGTAAGATTTTAGCATTTAAACTGTTAAAAATGTAAATTAGACATGTCTACAGTGATAATGCACTGATAGAGGATTACAGCGATCAAGGGCAACTGATGCATGCCTACAACACTGCAATTGTGGTACAGTCATGTGACTTGTATACAGTATATACTGTACATGTATAGTGCTCAGTGTTAGCTGTGTGTCAATACAAAAGTTTAGTGCTTGCCGTTTGAGGCAAGCGATCACTCTTGCATGCTACGGTATCACTCACACAAAATCAGTCTGTGAAACTGGAATTACTACTAAGTTTAGTTTCTTCTTTGAATTGAATTCTCATACACTCTTGGCAGCTTCCAAGATTGGCTTTGATATCCAGGCATGGATCTTTGTCACTGGCTGCTTAAGTTAATGCTAATGTTTGGCTCAAACTTCAGGAGGATTGTACAGTGCTTCAGGTGCTCTCTTACTGGGTGCTTGCGTCAAGTGTTGCTCCTTTTTTCTTGCAGAAAAAAATCTGAATTTGGCTGTGGTGACCAGTCAATGTTTTGGCCAAATAATGGTCATTGATTCAAAGTTTTGTGCAGATGGTAATGTTGGGTTTTTGTCTAGATTTTCTTCCAATCTATAGTTCCATCTCAAGCTGGTGTGAGTAATGAATACAGTTTACATGTACAAGAGGTTTGTTTCAGGCAAGATGGCTTTTGTCTTGGTTTCCTGAGGTGAATTCTCTTGATGCATGTTTATTTTGATAGTTTTTTTTCGTCCCGGAATTAACATAACTCATCTTAGTTTTCATGTAAATGAGCCCTAAATGACTTTTGGAAACTTGAGTCTAAGTACACGCATTTTTTATAAGAACAAACTTTATAACAATTAACGCCCAGGCTGAGCTTTGCCCAAAAATTTTAAAGAACAAGCTAGGAACATCACCAGGCTGAAATTTTAATCAGAAAAACTAAGGAAAGTTTATTTGATTCTTGTACACCAAACGAGATGTACATGTATGTAGGAAGACCTGTTAAATCCTAAAGGTTGGAAGACAGTGTATGGACCGTTTCAAACTTTTTCACATCAGTACTGTACAGCAGCATGAATTAAATAATTATAACAAACATGTATTTCTTAGCGTCGCTTTATTGCTCCGAGTGGAATTGCCAGTGAGAAAATAACAACAATTTAAGAATAATTTGAGGCTGAAATCGCCAAAAGTTTAGGAACAGCCCAGGCTGAGTCGAAAGTACTGGTTCTTATAAAAAATGCGTGTAATAATAACTGCTGGGCTATAGTAAGATAATTATACTTTTAAATTGACTAAATGAAAATATACAAATGAAACTGTCCCTTGACCAGTTTAAAACTTATCTGTAGTTACTGTACATGTGTAAGTTTTTTCAGACTGTCATGGGCAGAAGAAACTCTCCCTTGACTATCTTAAAACTTACCTATAGTTAGCAAGTTTTATTCTGTCATGGACATCAAAGTTTGAGTCATGTGCAGCATCCTATAACTATGAGGATACTCATGTTTTACCCACTCAGGTCAAAGAGATTACAAGAGACATCAAACAGCTTGACCACGCCAAAAGGCATCTAACAAGCTCTATAACAACTCTGAACCACCTTCACATGTTGGTGGGTGGCGTGGAAAGCCTCCAGTAAGTGATCACTGATAAACTGATATTTCTGTCAACTAACTCTGCAGAGGTGCATAAGGCTGTGAGTGACTTTGTATTCTATATACATATATACAACGTGGAAACCAATTGCATAAAATGTAAAAGGGCTGCACCACAAAGGGTATATCAGGTTTTTTTTAAATAGTTAAACATCACAGTTTTTATAGTTCTTAGAACTATAAGTGTCCATTGAAACCTTTAGAATTGTTCGTGTTTTTGCATACCTTGTTGTAAGAAATTAACGATCCTGTTAATTAAAGAACTAATAAATTCCTTAATTAATGCAAATAAACTTGGAGAAGTCGCATAAAATGTAGAAAATTAACGCCAATTAGGTGCAAAAGCTTTAAACTTTTAAAAGCAATTTGACGCGATTGAGAAAATGGGTGCGTTCACGCGGCAGGCTTTTAACCATGGTTTGTTTCGATTACGCTGTACGAGTGCGTTCACACGGCAGTCTTTTAACCATCGTCAAATATAGCAACACAAACTTTCCGATGACCTGCCATTTGGACCAAAATTTCAGTACTAGTGGCGAGACGTTTTACTTGTCAACAACACGGACAGTCACGAAAACTCTGACTGCCTCTTGCGAAAAATATGGAGAGTGAAAATGAAGCAATTTCCCTGCTTTTGTTATTCCTTGCAAAGAAGACGGAGAAAAAATGTAGCCATTGCTCTTTTAATATTTTAATTTGTAAATTGGAACGAGCTACAAGACAACTTCGTTGTCTGCAAACTCCAACCAGCTGATCTGAGTCCCTGTCAGCCAATCAGGGGAGAGGACGTCTGCAAAACCATATATCATGTTGTTCCAGGCCCCGTCCGCGAGACATGGCACAAATAAAATTTATTTATTCAGTGATTTACTCTTTAAGTAATGTCTGAGAGCAGGCTTAATGATACGCAGTTTTGAAGATGGCGTCACAGGGTCAGACTAGCTGGAAGGCAGGTATGAGTTGGGACCAGAAACCAGTAAAGTTTTGAAGACATGCTTACCGGAAACCTTCCAGAAGAAAAGTGGCGTAAACAAGAAGGTCTAGAATCTGTATTTTGACTTTTTATGACCCCACACGGCCCAGCAATGGCGCCGGGTTCGTCTCGCTAAGTTATCAGCAGTCGAAACCACACGATTCTTGAACTATTTACAGTCAAACCAATTCAAGCGTTTTGCCCAAGAATCAAGGTTCTCGAGCCTTAACCCTCAGTCAAACTTCCAGAAATAGAAATGCAACCTGACGAGACATGGCAAACTTGCTAAATTGGCCACTTTTCCGTGAAAGAGACAAACCGTTGGTTGCTAACGGCACAATTCCAAGGCTTGCGCAATTTCCACATGCAGTGCCAATAAACAGTGCTTCCAAATTGGCAATGATTGAACGTGGTCAGCCCTTTATGACGAGCTTAGGCACCAGCAAATTGCCGTAAAGTGAAAAAATAAGGCAATTTTTTTTGCAAATTTGACACCTTCTAAAGAGCTTCCTGCCGCCAAGAAATAAAGGAGAAGTATAGCGAGTAGTGTCACGTAATCAGCTATCATAATGCATAATGAATATATGTCATATCCAGTCTCCGAGGTTTTATCTACATACGGAGAAATATGATGTCAAAGAGACCCCACCCCTCCCTCCAAAAGGCCTTTCTAATTCTTTTTTGGTGAAATTATAGACACTCATAGTACCTTGAACAGTTTACTCATGGTCCAGTTGGCCGTGTGAACCCGCCAAGCTTCAACCTTGAACTGAGTTTGTGACAATTTGGCAAGAAAACTTGTAGTTATGACAGTAACGACAGTTTTAACAAACAGAATTATTGTAAATATGCTAACTAGCTGTAGTATTCATTACTACACATATTTATAATGAAAAAACGTTTAAATTGAAGCATAACTAGATTATGGTGATTTCAACTGATGTTCGGGCTGCCTAAATTAACGCTCAACTTTGTAAATGACGTCGAAACTAGTGACAAAGAAAAATTTAAAATACTAAAATAACATGAACTACTTTATTTCGAATTAGTTTTGTGAAATGTTGGTTACCAATAAGGTTAGTAACACGAGTTAGTAATTATATGTAGAACTCTTTCATACATGTAGTTCCTTAGCCTATTTAGAGTGATCGTAGTTATAAGAAAAACTTGTTGTAGAATTTTACTGTGCACAGCAGTTTCTTTTAGTTCTATAATTTTATTTAATGAAGCTTAAATGAATTAGATAAGAAATTTTACAAAAACTGCTCATGTCTCAAGCCCTGACAATTCGATATTTTTCCAGTTTGAATGAAGCCACTTGGAAGTTTTGACAAGCATTTTATTTTCTTGGATTTGTTGATCCCAGGATCCTCACGAGAAAACGTCAATATGGTGAGGTAGCAAATCTGCTGCAAGGAGTTGTTAATGTCTTGGAACATTTCAAGAAGTACATGGGAATTCCCCAGATCAGACAACTGGCTGACAAGTAAGTAATTTGATCCTAATCAGTTTCACCAATCAAATGCAAATTCACAATGAACTCTGTGTGTGCGAGGTTGGCACAGTTAGTAAGATCTCAGACTTCCAACCTGAAGGTCCCAGGTTCAATCCCAAGCATGGCTGAGAGTTGAGTTTTGGGCAACCTTCTTTTGCCACATCATCTTTAGACAGAGACGTTAAGCCGTTGGTCTAGTCTCGACGTTCTACCGGGAGATTTAAAAGAACCAACATACTTGTCGATAAGAGTAGGTTAATGCCGGTGTTTTGTACTGTCACCTCCTCCCCTACAAACGTGTTCGTGCTATGAGCACATCTTCGCATTCAACTTAGGAGGTTGAAAAACAATATCTTCGATTAGCCTCTTCCGCAGGCATCTCCATTGGTCATTTCTAAGCAGAGCTAGGCGCGAGATGCGGCCTTTTCTCTCTTCCCTCCCTCGCCTACTTGATTATTTGTTCATCAGGACCGATCCCCATAGCTATCAACTACCATCGATCACCATGATATCACCTTCATCTGCTTTCACTCATCCCTGTCTACCAAGTTTCCGGTGATTTTCTTAAAAAGGAAATACAAGAGACGCCTGCAGAGGAGGCTAATCATTGATAAGAGGGGACGGTGAGCCTCTGTGGCCGCTGAATGGTGGCGAAGTGCTCAGTTGGACATGAACAAAGAGATACAGTTGTTTCTCGAAAAAGAATATAATCTTGGGATATTTGCTCCTGGAAGACAAGAGCAATTTATTTGGCACTGCTTACACGGATGGAAATAAGGGAACAAAATTTGACCGGTAGTTTTGGAAGGTAAAAATATTTCACCAGTAACTTTTTTCAAGCC
>JAOBRG010385071.1:0-10916 GCA_027574985.1 Umimayanthus nakama | reverse complement strand
GGGGCTGATTATGTGACTCCCCTCTTTCTTTTCGGCTTAAAATTTTTCTTCTTTGACCGATTTGCAAAAGCTTTGGCACAACTGTTCAGTTTTTGCTCACCTTCCCACATTTCTAAATTTCATTGGGCAAAATAAGTGGCATATTCGTTTTTCTCAGCCAATGTTACGTTAATTTCTGAAAAGTGACTTTGGCCCCTATAGTACCCCTTTAACACATTTTTTGACTCTAAATGGTGACGTCACGACTGATGACGTCATCATAAAAAGTCACGCAACCCAGGTGTTGCCTACAAAAGCGGAATTTTTTGCTAAAAATGCGATATTTATCGCCTAAATACTGACAATTTCACATTATTTCTAACAAGTTTGTATTTTTCTTTCGCTAAATCCAGCTGATCTGAATCCCTGGAATTAGCCAATCAGGGGCGAGGATGTCTGCAAAACCGTATATCACGTCCTTCAAAACCCTTTCCAAGAGAAAAAACGCGCATAGTTGGTAAAAATAAAACTTATGCATTTAGTGATTTATTCTTCAGTTTTTAAAAGACTTAATCTTCTCTCCAGAAGTTCCTTAGATTTGACCTTTAGTCCAAAGTACTACTTTAAGAGCGGGCTTAGTGATACACAGTTTTGCTGATGATGTCACAGGGTCAGATTAGCTGGATGTTGTTTTCTCACCATTTTCAGTGTTCAAAATCTGAAAATTCGAAAATCCAGGAAGGCGGCCGCAATGACACCACGTGGTTTCGGTTAATTGAAAGTACAATAAAAGTTCTGTATATATACCAAATATCAATTCACTCGGATGAAAGGAGTTATAAGTCGAGGGGGGAGGGGGGGGCGACTTACAAAAAAGGTAGTGCCCATTATGTAGTTTCAAATAAAAAAAGAAAACCCTGCGTTTCCATCGGACGAGGCAGACTGAAAATACGCTGGTTTGAAGTCAATTTAGAATCAGAATCAGAATCAGTTTATTTAAACACATTTTACATGACATTTACAGATAATAAGTTCTTATAGCTATTAGGTTAAATTGCCTAAAGTACAAATATCTTAATCCGGAAACGTTTTTAAAAGTGAATTCAGCCACCAGACAGTACTTTACAGCGATTCTCTTGATTCAATAAGCTTTTGAACGTTTACCTTAAAGTTGTTTAAAGTAAGACCGGTACCGATTGTAAGACTAGCAGAGTTATATTTCTTGTCCGACAATTATGTTCTCCTGTGATTGTTAACACTGAAAGATACTTTGGCCCCGTTGAATTTGATGCCAGGTTTTTAATTCCAACACTTCCTTTTACCATTTTCTTCCAAACCCAGAATAGGTCGAAATTCATAAAATATCGCAACTAATTTAGGATTACCAAAGTTCAACCATTTTCTAACTGGAAAGGCCATGTGTAGTAAAGCTCGTAAAACAGACGGGAATCTATCAAAAGTTGCAACGTTAAACCGCTTCGGCTGTCACTCAAAGAATGGCTCTGATCGCTTCAAATATTAAACCAAAAGGGTAGCGCCTGCTATGTAGTTAGAGATGAAAATAGCTGCATTGTAATTGGTCCAGACAAACTTGAAATACACTGGTTTGAAACCGGCCGGGTGTTTTGAGCAGGAATTAGACAACATATCATATATACATATTGATATCTTAAACCAGCAACATTTATCAAAATTCAGCCACAAGACGGCAACTTTCTTGACTTTAAGCTCTTAAACGTTTATTTCAGACTTGTTCGAAAGTGGCAACGGATTGTAAACTCTTGAAGAATTATAATTTTTGTCCGACAGTTGTGTTAATCTGGTTTTTAAAGAAACTTTTTGGCCCACATTTGGTACAAAGTTTTTAAAAACAACACCTTATTCTGTTTGCTTCCTAACTCACAATAGGTAGAAACTTATTAAACATCTCAACTATTTAGGATTATTAGTAAAGTTCATTCATTCTTTAACTTGGATATGATTTGTGTTTGGCGATTGATTAAGTCGAGAAATAGCACTTGAAGTTCCCTAACCGCTGCAGCTGCAAAAGGCCATATTAGTTAGCTAAAAAACAGACGCAAATCTCTCAAAAAGGAAAAGTTTAGCTTTGTTTTTCGACGTAAAGAATGGCTTTGATCGCTTCAAATACTAATAAAAGGGTAGCGCCTTCTATGCAGTTTCAGGTGAAAAACACTGCATGGTAATAGGTGTTGGGAAACTGGAAACACGCCAGTTAGAGGTTATGCAGGTGTTTTGAATAAAGGTTAGGCAACAACAGACCAAAACTAAAGCATTGCTCTAACCATTACTGCTAAAGTTGCTATTAATTTTGTTCTTACTATTATTATTATGATTATTGTTACTACTACTACTACTACTACTACTAATAATAATAATAATAATAATAATCGTAATAATAATAATATAAATAAACATTTATTGGCTCTCCTATAAAGGCTATTCTGAACCAATTTGCAATAAAAATATAATCTATCTTATCTATCTAGCTAGTCTATCTATTCTAATACAATGTTTCTAAATAATGAATAAAACAAAGACACAAACGGACACACAAGGAAAAAAACAAAAGACAAAAACAACCCCCCCCCCCTATTTTAGTAAGCCCGCCTTGAGGGATACTATCACTATCACTATGACTATAACTATGACTATGGCTATCAATATCATTAACATTATCATTATCATTATTGTTATTAATATTATTAATAATTCATTAATATTTTTATCGTGTGTTAAAGCTAATTGATGATTATTCCCCTGGTGAACCCTGAATACTCACTCGCAGTGCGGCAATAATCTTGTGGGTTGTTTCACGAACTGTGGAGTGGTACTGCATCACAGAGATAACAAACATCAGCACCACCGCTGTTGAGGATATCCTCACACAACCTCTTCTGTGACGTAACATGCTCAGTTCACGGTAACTAGGAAAAAATACAAAGACTTTTTATAAATGCATGTTTTCCAAGACATTCTCTTTTAACAGTTTCGATACATGTAAGTACTGATCCTGTCTGGGTTGACTGCAAAATTGACAGAGTGACAGACAGACAGACAGACAGACAAACAGACAGAAAGACAGACAGACGGCTAGATTTTTTTGTCGGTGCCGTGTAATCAAAAATACACATTTGCATTTGGTCGATATATACTTTTAGTAAATTACTGACACATTTGTTTTTACGAATACACAATATATTATTTAATGGGAGAGAGTACCTTTTATCTTTTCTCAAAAACAGATGTAAATATTTTATGAATTTCTTGCAGTCAACTTCGAATTTCGTTTCCGTTGATGGCTGTTCGATTGTTTCTTTATTGTTTCCAGTTGGTTTTGGGGATAAGGTTTTCCTAAAGTATCAGAAGAATTACAATTCCAAAAGTCTCTGTATGTTGCAAATTATGTCCCCCCTACACACACACACGCACACACACACACACACACACACACACACACCCACACACACACACACACACACATGCACCACCACCACCTTTACACGACAGTGTTTACATACTGCACACGTGTTAATTCGTGTTTAGAACAACCGGTTGTAGGCAACACACAGGTTGCGTAACTTCTTATGATGACGTCATCAGTCGTGACGTCACCTAACTAGGTTCAAAAGATGTGTTAACAAACAAAGAACAGTTGTGCCAAAGCTTTTGGAAATCGGTCAAAGAACAAAAATTTTAAGACAAAAAAATCGAGGGGGGGATCAGATTGACCCCTCCCCCCTATGCCTTCTAGACTTTGCTACGTGCGTCGGCATTTAAATTTTGTAAAGATTAGATTATCCAGATCTCTTACTTGTTGGTTGTAGAACCAACCCTAAAAATGCTATTTCTTGATAAATTTTGCAATGCGCTGCTTCTCACAAACACACTTTCAGTAGTGAAAAATATAACTCAACATCGATTACAATTTCCTCAAGGAACAAACTGATATCAAAATACCTACTCCACAATAGATGCACACCATCAAATGAAACAAAATGCGTCTTTGGCATAAAATAAAATGAAATGCGCATGCGCTTACAGATTTGGTTTCCTTTTTATATATGAATGCTCCGCAGCAGTACTGATCATAAGACCACTTTTGTTTTGTCTCCATACAAGCTAGGGCACTGCATTCTTAGAGTTTGTATTCCACCCATCACAGCTCACTTATCCTGCATTCTAACAGCTAAATTGAAGGCGCATCTTGATTGGTCCGCCTGCAGTAGAACATTGCTCACCAAAACAATTAACGGCAAACAAAATACTCGCCCTGTACTCTGCCAGAGAAAGAAAATTCCCATTGGATAAAAAATACAATAGTTGAAGCCCAAACCTTAACTCTAAAACTGACCGCTTGCACACAAACATACAATACCGTATGTTAAGAAGAGGCAATCACTATTATTGTTCAACAACAAATGAAATACTCCTCCGTTCTGAAGTCAAGCTTTACTGTATTAATTATCCTTGGTTGTTTGTGTTCACAAAACACTCTTCAGTTGAATAGAGCAATTGTTTCGTTACAGGTTGGACCAACTCTAACCCGCCTCCGATCTTTGCATTAACACCATCAAGGCGCCAAGCTATCTCAAGCGACCGTAAAATTTTGACCCCACCCCAGACATTAGCCAGTTATCGGGAACTTAATCTAAGTGTTTTTAAAAGTAAGGTTGTTTTTCATAAACATTGATGGTTTTGCTTTGTCTTCACAGTGTTTTAGAACATCTTACCCCAAAACACGGAAGATAATTAATTTCTTTTTTCTAGCTCAACAGTTGTGGCTGGTGCATAAAAGAAAGAGTTTGACTGACCCATATCGATGAAATACAAAAGCGTTCCTTCTCGCGAGTCGGAGTTAGTATATGGAATAAAGTTAAAACAATATCATTCAACAACCTTCAACTAAAAAGTTATCATGTTGAAACCTCCAAGCTTATCTTTGATTAAAATACTCCATTAAAATAAATGTTTGAATGTCTCAAACTTTCTTATTTATTATACTGATTTTTAGAACTGTATATTGGTTGCAACTGCAATTTTGTTCATTTATGTATGTTTATTTATATGATATGTTCTACTTTCTTATTACTTTAAATAGTTAATTTAATTGAATGTTTAATCTGCCTCGATTAGCGGCATAGCTATTTGAAGATTAATATGTTTTTGTCAATAAATCTTGTGTAATCTTGTACCTGGCTTGTATAGTTCAGAGCGAGACTTGTTAAAATACTCGGCCATTTCTTTGTTGTACAGCTTTGTTTGCTAACTCTTTTGTTTATTGGCCTTGACCCTGCACAAAACGCAGATACTGAAATGCAAAGAACAACTTACCAGTGGTAACGTTCTGGCTGAGGCGTAAAACAAGACAAAGTGGTCGGTCGCAGTTTGTTCAACATAAAGCAAAGCAACTTTGTTTTCTCTCTTTGTATCTTGTTAAGCTTCCTAATTTGTTAGTTTTATCAACTATGACAGAATTAAAATAACTGTTAAACGTGTTACAAAGAAATAGTAATTTTCTTGCTTTTTGAATGTGTCAGATAAACTTAGACACATAGTCGACATTTCTCCAAGTACTCTCTGAATTCCAATAGTTCAAGTCAATTGTTACAGATTCTCGTGGGTATCCAGGCCCATAGCTGGGTAAAATGTTTTAGGGGCCCAACTTGGCCGAGCAAGCTGCCATTCCGAAAACTAGAGGTGTCCGGGGGCATGCTCCCCGGGAAAGTTTTTGAAATTTTATTCCTGAAATCGCTAAAAATGCAACAAATTTTAAAACCTAGTAAACATAATCTACCTGTGCAAGGCTATTTTTTCAACTGAGAACTGGGCTTTGAATGTGGGTCACACAGATTTCAAACTCTCATTTCATCTATTCAGAAATACGTTTCTTTTTTATTCCTCATAATTGTTGATGGGGGGGGGGGAGGCCCCTCCCCCAGCTGACGGGCCTGGTATCAAAGTACTATTGCATCGTTTTGCTTAGTATCATCATACTCCTATTTGAGACTGTAAACACATGTCTTCTACTAATTTCAAGAAAACTTGCTGCAGTTTTGCCGAAAACAAACTTTTTTGTTAACTGTAGACGGCGGCCAAGAAGGCGGACATGTTGCGAAACAACCAGCTAACCAAAAACTCCTCACATGCCAAAGCTTGAACCTTAATGTGCAACCATTTGGTAAATCGTGGGGGGAGGGGTGTTCAACTCCTTGGGTTGGTAGCTTAGACGTCCAAGGGTTAAGTCAAATTAGTTGTCGACAGGGAAACAGCCGTGTTACATTATTGCGTTCGACGTAAGGAGAACGCAATCCTAATCTCACAGAGTTGGGTTGTCTGTGGTCATCTGTGCGGTTACCAAGCTGTACAGGCAAGCAAAATCGAGATTCTTGGTTGGGTGTCGTCGTTCATCACATTTTTGTTCCAAATCAGAGCCATTTTGAATTAAACACGCGGGGAGATATTTGTACGACATCAGAAGTTGTGCAGTGGAGGTTTTTGGCAGGAAAGAACCATTGCATTTTGCGTTAGTTTCGATGCCGAGCTGAAAACACCGAATTCCGTTTCTTTCGGACGTGGATTTGCAAGCAACAACCAACAATCAACCGATAGGATCATCATTTTTATCACAGAGCCAAAGTTGTCCACACACCTGTAAAACTGTGGCGGACCATGACAGACTTTTTTAAGACTATCATCGACTGTTTTGTACAAATTGTTAGTCTATGGAAAAAATAAGTATTTGCAGTATTCTTGTATAATTTTCCACATTGCTCGACCATGACCTTAGAGAGTCGAGTTTCGGTCGCAGACATTTGTCAGTCAGGTAAGTTATTGAAAGATCGCATATTTTGATTTATATTGTCATGATTATACTTCGTCTTTGTTACAACATTACTGGGTAAAAAGTTATCGAGCACTACTTTGTTATCCTAATTATGTTTTAATCTAGCAACTCCACATGCCTCAGCCAGTCTTGTTTACATTTTGAAATTTAATGGAGCGAAAACAGAGGCAGAGCTGGGAATAGAGTGCTCAAAATGTTACGTTGTGTGGTGTATATTATTGCAAAATACTAAAACGTGGGCGTGTTTTTGTGCCTTTTGCATATTTGGGTTGAGTCACTCATCTGATGAATACATGTCTAAAACTGTCGTTGTTGTATTAAATAACGGTAAGAACCGACCCTGTCTACAGTCCAGGAGAAATGAACAAGAGTGATCGATAACACCTCAACTTTTTTTAAAAGATCGTCGAACGCACTTAATTAATCTGTGATTACTTCTAGTCAATAACATAAGTGTTTTCGTTTTCAAAAGGGTACTTATGTTTACGACTTGTCGATAACGAGATTCTTGACGACTTGTTATCGATTTTTACTTGTGGTTTACTTTTTGTTATCGACGTCTAGTTACGTCTGGGGAGGCTCTTAGTTTGTCGGAAATGTGTATAACATATGGTTTTAGCATTTATATGAAACAAATTCTTCAAATTTTCCAATTCGTTCTGCATGTGGAGTTACAATAAAGTCTAAAAAAGTAATTTTAAACACAAATGCTAAAGACAAAACACTCCGATTTCTTAGACCCCGTCCACACTACACTGTATTCAAACGAAAACGATACTGTTTTGCAGCTTGTTCCAGATACGGCTACCTTCCACACTTCAACGCCAAAAACAACCAGCGAAAACGGATCAATTTGAAAACACTCTTCAGAATAGAGCGATTTAAAAACGGTACTGTTTGAAAACGTTGTTTTCCTAGTGTGGACGGCGAAAACGATACTATCTGAATACGATGACGTCATCGCAACAACACCATCTGCCTGCAGACTACTACACCGCTTTTAGGTGGATGTGATATTTTATATTTTGCCACTCTGGAATGCATTAAGCCCCGTTAAGACTTTTGATTTTTCAAGAAGAGAAAAAGATATTATATGACTTCTTAGTTTGCCAGTTTCGGGCGAAACGATGATAACACAACTCGTTTGAAACCAACAAAACCCTAGATGGTTCTTGGACAACTTTAACTTGTCGTGAGAAAAGTTATGGAGAAACAATGAAGGGCAAACATAAGAGATTGTAAGGTTTAAGAGCGTTTTCATGACGGATACGTGTTGTGGTGTGGACAGACAAAGGCGAATACGGAAACGATACGTGTGGACGCAAACCTATTTGAAAACGGAACAAAACCCGCGTACCGTTTTCGTTCGAAAACGGTGTAGTTTGGACGGAATCTTTTTAGCGCCCTTTCCTTTTGTAGCTTCAACTTCATTCTCTTTGTTGGGAACGACATGAAGTACTTAAAGAATGCCGCTCGATAACTTTCGAGGATGGGCATTCTTAATTATAGCTTTTCTTGGGAGAGTGATTTTCGGGGAACTGCTAACAGATCGGCTAGAAGGGTTTTTGATGACTAAAAGGTAGGAAGACTTATTATTTAACACTGGAGTGTTTTTGTAAACTTCGGTGGACTCGATTGCATTTAGCAGTACGGGGTTTCAAAAAATTTGTGCGGGATAGATGTAAAAGGTTTTGTAATACTTCACTCGTGACAGTAAACTGGTCGGGTGGTAAAAGGCACAAAGCAACCAAAATCATTATTTTCTACCAACTCGGATTTCTAACATGTATCCTATAAAGTTAAATGTCTTTACCTGCAGTTTTTGACAACTTCGGGATAAATGGTTAAAATGTGCACTTTCGATGTACGAGTGGATAAATGGCCGACTTTGTGTCTTGTCTTTAGAAATAATGCTAATTTTAAAATATACGTATAAGATTACTTTCACTTATTTCAAACATCGTGTCACTTGACAACAGACATCCTGCCACTTTATTGCTCGGTAAAGGAGTCTGGTTTGACGTCTGTTAGTAGATTTTTGGCATTTTCTGGAAAAACGATCATTACAGGCCTCTGATACAACTTGATTAATAAAGAGTGCTAATTCGTTGTGATATTTACGAAAGCTAATTGACAAAAATTGTATAAGTGGTTGTTTCGAAAAAGAAAACTTTTGTTTTATTAGATTATCGTAGTCCTGGTTTTTGTATTGTGTGCTTTCGCGTTTATGTTTAGCCGGTCGACAGTCGTCAAGGCTCGGCTGGAATGTTGAAGAGTTTAAGTAATGATCTGTGTGCTCTACGGCCATTGGATTTCCATATTACTACAAAATGCAAAACTAATAATTCAATTTTCAGTTTGTTGTTTTTAAAATAGTAAAAATGTTAAAACAGATGTGTAGTTTATGATTTTGTACTTCTGTACAAAGGCTGCTTACAAAAAATTTTGAACTTTCGATTCTGCAAATATTTCTAAATTTACAAAAGTAGTTATCTGGTTATAATTCGCCGGTTTCAGAACTCTTCGGTATTAAGCAAAAATTTATTTAAACCTTCAGTTCATTTATTTCACTGTATCTCAATGGTAACCAAGTCAAAAACTGAAGCACGAAAACTAAAATTTGAAAATTAAAAGTTCCCATTAACACGCTCAGCGCTGGAAGAGATAGATTGAGGGTTGTGATTGGCCAACAGGGACGATAGTGGGGGCGGGTAGACGGTGTGCTGATCTGTTGTAGAAATCCTTTTTACACACCGCACTTGAGAAAACACACAGACAAACAAGTGGAAACTCTGTGAGGTTAATCCGCTTGACATCTCAAGACGCCGTTCGACGTACTGTATTATCGCTATACTATGTACAATTGTTACTCAACTTTGGTACATCTACTTCAAAAGAGAGTTACTTTATGAACACACAGAAGAGCAAGTTGAACTAAAGGGGCGTTCGATTGACCGTATTTTGGAGAAAGAAAACATTTGAGAAGATTTTGTAAGTACCCCTTTGAAACAACATAGAACAAAAGACTACTCCCCCCCCAAAAAAAAACATAGACTACGAGCCTTTTTAGGATTTAATGGAGCCGAAACCAAATGTCAAATTGCACACGTTTTAGGTATCCTACTGATGAACAGTTACTGATTTGCATTTTATTTCAGCAACATCATAGTTGTCTGTACATTTCAAAATTGTTGCTTTAATTATGATAAGGGATCATTCATAATTCCGGTGATCGAAACACATCGCATTTGTTAATGGAAAATACCGGCTTTAGAGGTGGGGGCTTGTCAGAGGCCTGGCTGTTATTTAGTTTTTGGTTCAATTGCGGACGGAGAGTTTAATAGAGGCTGGGGGCTTAACAAGTTTTTCACCATTTCTAGCAACACATTTCCAGTTACTTTTTTTCCATCAACCATTTGATCGACATAACAAAGAAGAAAGAACAGAGCTGTGACTTCACACCGAATTTGGGTTTTCTAGACAGGGGGTGGGTGGGGAAGGGTAGAGGCGTATTCGAGGCTGGTCGCTTATTAGTTTTTTCGGCCCCAAGGGTGGGTGTTTAATCGAGGCTGGGCTCTGAGTCGAACAACTACGCGGGTATGTTGGCATCTGAAACTATTGAAAATAACTGCCTTAGCGATAATTATTTAATTCCGAGGGGAGCGAGGGGGATAAAAGATTTGCGTCCATCTTTTTTTGGCAGTGTACCTTTAACTGAAGTTCTCTTCGTTTTTGCCTGGTTCTTTAACATTAGACCAATGCAAGTACTTTCTCTGTCTGGTTGGGTTTTCAGACATTTTGCTATAGTCTGCGCATGCGTGTGAGGTGGTATTCTCGGCTCCAGAGCCCACGTTTCACTGCGTCAGCGGATTTCAAAAAGAACGGCTCTGGGAAAATCTTTGTTGTCGTTTACTCGACCCCACAACCAGGGCCCGCGGAGGTGTGGGGCTGAGGGGGCTTCAGTCCCCGCCCCCCCCTTTCCCATTTTTTTTCACTTTTCTATGGAGTTACCCAGAAAAGTTTTTTCACACCCCCCTCCCCCCCCACACACACACACACGTTGAGTCACTAG